>JAULCF010418875.1:0-11527 GCA_032361265.1 Devaleraea mollis | reverse complement strand
GAAAAAGATACACTGACGCCGTAATTGGGTCACTCTGTTTCGATGCAACTTTTTATGGACCTTAATCTGGCGATTTCGCTGTCAAATTGGCAATGTACGCTATCAAACTAAACCTTTACTAAGCCTTTACTGAGCGTTTACTAAACCTTAACCTTTAAAATATCCTAAAGGTTAAGGACCTTTATTGTACATAAGCATTACACTTGTAAAGTAAAGGGTCCTTTATTAACCACGAACCTACATTTCATAACCAAACAGCGATCTGTAAGCCCGTACGGGCCCGTCTCTCTAAATGGAAGCTGCTCGTAGATTGTGCCATTCGGGTGTAATCTAGATTACTTTTCGTACATGATGTAAGGCGTTATTTATAGTCATGAACACGGGTGACTGTAATTTGCTCGGCCAGCATAAAAAACAGAAACGACCATGTCATGTAACTTGGATGATTGCAAGGAAGCTACGATCGTTAAACACCTGAGGTTTGCTGAAGTACTGATTATTGGCGTCCCCGCATTTTGGTGTGTCCCTGGCGTGAGGCTGCGATTTACATTCGAAAACGAATGAGCGGCCAATGCTTTAGAACTGTGTACAACTTGGAGAATTAGTGCCCAAGTAGTTTTAGTAATTTGTACATTCTGCCATGTAGAGGCCTCCACATTTCTATGGGTCTCTGGCGATTGGCCACAAAATATAATCCGAAATGAACGCGCAACCCAGGCTATCAGACGGTAGCTAACTTGGAAAATCAGTGCCCAAGTACTTATCAAACTAGTAGTTTTATTTTCTTTACCTTCTACCGTGCGATGGCTTTGGTGCGTAAAACGATCCTCAATCTAAGGTTATGATGTAGGGAATGTTACTGGAAGCATACAACACACTTCTTACTTCTCTTACTTCTCTCGGTCCAAATTAACACATTTAAAACCGGTAAGAATTGTAGTCCGGTTACACACTTCCTTGGTTGCAATTCCAACGGCTGGGATGTCCATGGCCTATGACGAAATGAATCATTTACTATCAAAAATATTATAGAGATCGATTTCAGTTCGCATTGTCGTATGGGCGCCAACAAACGAAGAAAGAGATGGCTCTTTTACCTTGAAGTTAAATGAGAACTAGATCTTTTCATTTGATGGCGATATTATAACAATACAAAGTCAGACCGATAAACAGAATACGTAAAGATTCACATGCCGTGGAATAACTCCTACGCCGTGGCTTACAAACGGCGAGGTGAAAAAAAAGTGGGAGAGTCTCAAACTTTCAGATCTAAAAGTTGCAGTGCAGTCAGTCTTATATTCACGGGCAAACACCTTTGTGTGATGTGTAGTGCACTAACTCTTAATTTAATGGCAGGAAACTTACAGGTGGTAAATTGTACAAGAAAAAGATGTGTCAGTATATTACTTTCCAAAAAGGACAGCTTAGGATGTTGAGAGAGCTGAATTTGAAACCGTTACCATGACTATACGGCAAGGAGCCTTTTTAAGAATCATCTCTCTCATCGTTTGATGGCATCGTTATGAACGTGATAAATTTTCGTTATTTTCAGGTTAGGGTTTCATACTTTAGGACTTGGTGACGGCGCGATGAAAAAGAAAAGTGGAAGAGTCTCCCACTTTTCTGTTTTCAAAATTACAGTACGTAGGAGGCTTCAAACTTCTGGTAGTTTGATCAGAAATTTGACTATGCTTCCATTACTTGGACAGAGTTACCTATTCCTGGTCCGAACTGGTCCACTTTAAGTCACAACTTCGTGTTCTACCTCGCACAACAGCTTTTCAGCCACAGATGCACTCTGTTCATGCGCTACACGCAGCCATTACGAGAAATGGTGGGTATGCAACAGAATAAGGCGTCGCGAAGCACACCATCGACTGCGTGTGCCGTTCTGCGTAGGATTATAGCCCACAACGGCTAATCAGTGAGCAACAGCTCATCCATGAGTTCCCGTTCCGGCGAGACTGTCGGTATTCTATCATCAGCTAAGTCTATCATCCCTCTCATCGTAGAGCAGTACTTTATTGCGCGCCGCAGAGACCTGCGGTCTTCTGTCACGGCCTAGTTAGTTGAACCCTGCCTTTCCCGTGCATTACGCTCATGCCACCCTCTACCCGCGCCTGACTCAGTCGTTTTTTCACGGGAAAACACCTTCAAGGTGTTTGACAAAGTTTGTGTGAATTACAGTGCACTAATTCTTACTTTAATGGAAGGCGACTTAAAGGTGGTAAAGTGTTCAAGAAAAAGATGGGTGAATATTACATTCCATAAGGACAGCTTCAAACGCTGAGAGAGTTGAATCTTAACCTTTACTATGACGATACGGAATTGAAGACTTTTAAAAGTCCTCTCTCTCATCTTTTGATGGCATCGTTATGCAATGTGATAGATTCTCCCATTTTTTTATGATTAGGGTCTCAAACTTTGGGACATGGAAACGGTGTGATAATTAAAAAAGTGGGAGCGTCTCCCACTTTTCGGTTTTCAAAAGTACAGTGCGTAGGAGGCTTCAAACATGTGATAGTCAGTCAAAGTTAATCTGAGATCAGAACATTGACTGTATTTCCATTACTTGGACAGCGTTACCTATCGCTGGTCCAAACTTCTGCGTATGCTAAAAAAGCACAACGACTAATAGGTAAGCTGTCTCCCATCCATACTTTCCAGCTCCGCCGAGAGTGGGGCACTTCTATCAGCAGCTAACTCAATCGTCATTCTCATCATCAAAAAGTACGTTAAAGCCATTCTCCTCCCGCGCGGGATAATAGAGTCCATGCTATAACAGTCTTCGATCAAAAGGTAACTCTGTCATCCGTATCATCCCCAAGCAGTACGTTGAAGCCGCCTTTCACCGCGCGGGAGAAAACTTCCATGCACTGGCGGTCTTCTATCAGCAGCTAAATCTATCATCCCTCTCATCGTGAAGCAGTACGTTGAAGCCATCCTCCACCCGCGCGATCGAGAAGCGTCCATGCACTGGCATTCTTCGCTCGGAAGGTAACTCTAGAATTCCTCTCATCCTCGAGCGGTACGTAAAAGCCGTCCTCCACCCGCGCGGGAGAGAAACTTCCATGCTCTGGCTGTCTTCCATCAGAAGCTAACTCTATCATCCCTCTCATCCTCGAGCAGTACGTTAAATCCATCCTCCACAAGCGCGTGAGAGAATCATCCATGTACTGGCAGTCTTCGCTCAGAAGGTAACTCTAGAATTCCTCTCATCCTCTAACTGTACGTCAAAGCCGTCCTCCACCCGCGCGGGAGAGAAACTTCCATGCACCGGCGGTCTTCTTTCAAAAGCTTACTCTTTTACCCCTCTTATCCTCGAGCAGTACGTTGAATCAGTCCTCCACCCGCGCAGGAGAGAAGCTTCCATGCACTGCCAAGCACCGTCTGGCAAAGTACAGCACGACTCTTGTAGCATGTGCGTCTGCCGATGGTCGAGAGGCTGAGTGCGTATACGATCGTACTAACACTCGTTTTCTTTGCCAGGAGGATTTCTAGCACAAAGTATCAGCACACCCCAACTCCTATGTAATCTACACCATGTCCCTCGCAACATGCACTAACTGTGATTGTTTTCGAAAACTGCAGGTCACGGCAGCTTTTCGTGCCGAAGACGAAGATGCGCGCCCCTTAGTCTGGCTGTTCCAAACCGCCAAATTTTGGCTCTCCAAGGTTACTCTCACTCTATATTCCACTGTATGTTTGGGTCTCCCTCCCCTATCTGCTGAGGCATTCGTGTTTTTACAGGCGAACGAACGCTTTCCGCTCAGATTATACAAACTTTCATGCTTGACGGGGGTTTTCCTGATGGAGTGGACAAACGCTAAAGCGTTGCGAGGCAATGATTGTTTGTAAGATTGCCCTGTTTCGAAATCATTCTCAGTCTCTGCGAGAGGCTCTCGCCAATAGCTCGTGAACCGAAGCGAGTATAAAGAGCTCCCGTTTGCGGTTGATGGACTATTACTACTTTAGACGACAATCGAATCAAATCGTATAGGGATTTACTAGAAGGAAAAATCAGTACTTCCAACGGTTACGTTCCCGCAACAATTTTCAGATGCACGGCCCCATCTTTTCCATCTATATTATTTCAGTTTTGTAGTAGTAGTAGTGCGCACAGAGCAAATATCAATGGAGAGACCATGATGAAGTTTGTCACGAATTTATCCATCTAAATCCACCTCACGTGTTAACTAAATGGCTACGTCGAACCGACCGGTGGCCCCCAGGTGCTTGCGCAAAATAGCCTGTGCCATCGAGCGACGCACCTCTATCATATGCTCCTACTTCCATGAATAGAGCGTGTTAGAAAACATGTTCATTGCGGTTATGAGCATGAATACTCCGCAAGAACTATGGTCTTTCTGTTTCGGGCGATCCCGCCCTCCGAATGAAGTCGCCCACATCCTGATATCCAGACTGTCTGCATAGACTTGGCCCCTCTCCTCTGCTATAGTCCGACTAAACTACTCTCTAATCTGCTTAATGTGGTAATGTGAAGGTTCTTCATTACACGACGGTCAAGTGAGTCTATTGAAGCGATTGTCCTTGTGCGCAGGTTGACTGCACCGAGGGTCCAGTGCACATTACCGATATTAATTGGTATGATGACCTGGTCCAAACCTACTAGGTCATTATTTTTCGTCCACCTTTCGACATTGCTGAAGTTGATTGTCCCAGCGGTGTGTCCGATCGGTAGATTCTCGCCCAGTTTGTCATAGAAGAATGAGTTCAACATAACTAATTTGAATTTTGCGTCCTTGTTCCTCTTGTTGATTAGGCTGCCGATAGCGTTAACTATCTTATCATTCAGCCACTCGCCTACGTAGAAAAGCGGCCGGATTTCCTCGCCCTTAACAGGAATGTACCCGTCTCCATTTCCGGTAGGCACTTTTGAGAAGAGACTGCCATCATTGGTCTCGTCGACAATTTTCTTCAATTTCCGGTATGTGCTTCTACTTAGTTTCTCGAACATTTCTTCAGGCAAGTCCTTGATCCCTGTAACCCCTTCTTCGCGGCCATGCACGTTGGTTCCCACAGTACGATCCCCTTCTTCATTGTCTTCGGCGCTTGTTAGACCTGTGTGGAGCACTGCCTCATTGAAAGTTCTCGTTGAGGGATTCCCTTGAAATACTTCATCAGTTTCTCGGCTGGCGTTGTGGAAAGACTCCGGATCTTACAGCGTCTCCTCGTCACTCTTAAATCTCAGGTCTAGGACCTCATCTAGAGGATCGTGTAGGGTAGCCGGTGACTCGGTAAGGACTGGCTTATTAGCACGCGAGGAAGTTTGTTCGCTTGTGTCACTCCGTTTGTTGAGCTGGAAAAATCTGACGTGTTGCGCGACTGTGACCCTGTGCGTCCCGGCTGCTGCCTTCCTGATAGGACTACCTGCTCGCCTCGGCACTCCTTTTGTTTTTTTACGTGTTACAATTCCGGGATTCCCCAGTTCCAGAGCGTTGGCTTCTCAACGTCTCGTTTTCTGAGTTTTCTTCATTGCGAAGCACTTTTTGGCGGAGGGGAAAGATATGTGTGCGCCCGTAACAAGACGATGCAAGCGTTGGAAGACTACTGGCCCTGCATCTCCGTGCAGAGTTCACTGTACTGCTAGCAGTTTGAAGTGTGCCACACATACCAGTGGTATACAGTGTCAGGCTGTATACATGCTTATCAAACTTTGAGATTACACTGTAATGAAAGAGTCGGAGGTGGGATACTATCCCACTTTCTACTTGAAGTACAAAGTGGGATATTATCCCAGTTCTGACTTTATCATTGCAATGCAATGTATACATGTCATGGGGACTTCCCGAATTGAATATGCTGACATTAATACTTTTAGGTAATCTTACCAGAAGTGTTTTTCTTTCAATTTCGCAACCGGCCGGTGGTACCTAAATCTGTATGATCTTATACCCGATTAGGCTGAGGTGCCCTCCTGTACAACAGTTCTACACCTGACGTAGCTTTTCACAGCACACGTTCTTTCGAAGATCCCACGTCCTTCAAGTTCATTCGCCAAGCTACATCACTGTCGTCTATGCGCTAATCGTTGTCTAACCTTACTTGGCATGGTGAGACGCGGGCGCAGTCGAGGCTCGGCGTCAAGAGGTACCCCTGCGAGGCGCGAAGGTCGGTCGCCGGTAAACCGGCACCGTACCTCCGAGGCTTGCCCAGTGAACGGAATTGTCCGTGATGACGAAAAATAAGGTTCTAATATGGGAGATGATGCCCCTCCTTCCATGTCGACCGCTTTTAGCCAGCTTGTAAGTCGTGCCTTGAAAGAGAGTGGTTGTTTGGGAGGCGATGGTGCCAGTGCGCCATCACTGATGCTAGCAGCTGATGGGAGATTGCCTAGCGTTGTGGATGAAAGTGAAGATGAACCGCAGACGCCGTCGAAAGCGCCATCCAGGCTAAAAACCAACCTTGTTCTGACTGACACTTATCGGCAGGAAAGTCTCGACAATTGTGATGGCCAGAAGTGCTTCATCCCATAGCTGAGCATGCGCAAGAAGTTGGTCAAGACGGTATGACAGATACTGACGAAGAAGGTGGCGACAGTACAGTATCAGCTGCAGCGGTGCAGTCTGCTGCGATCAGGAATAGCTCTAAGGAAGAAAGACTGGAAACGATGGGAAGAACTTCGCGACCTTTTCTGTCTAAACCTGTCTCCACTCTTGGTGAGGGCTCCAGTGCAGTTGGTTTACCAGAGGCAGAAAATAAGGCGAAAAGTTTACATGAGGAGATGCATCCGGACTCATTACCTGTTTCTTCTTCTAATCCTGTCAGTCTTCCTGAATCTGTGAATAATGCTGGTTAAAAGGCCGGTCTGACGAGTCGTACACGTCTAGGAAGGAATTCGCGCCGAGGGTCAGGGAAGAAGGTGCCTACCCCCGAGAAACCTAGACTGGCAGATGCCAGTTGGCCTGCACCTGATTCGTCGGGGAAGGGCGCATCAATAGGATCCCGCAAGAAGGGATCGGCAACTTCCTGGATTACGGCCGAAGAACAAACGCCTACTACCGCGGCGTCAAGGCAAAAACGGCGCAGTGCTAATCGCGATCGCGGAGCCAGTCCATTTTCGCGTGATAAAGGAGACGCTGGGTCAGCGGTCAATATCCCGCCTATGTCGGGTTCTACTTAAAGAGCTCCATTTAAGGATTTAACAGGTTGAGGAGTGGATCCTGGTGCTCGGAAACGTACCAGTAGTGTGTGTGGTCCTGTTTCTCGGGAGTTGTTCGACGAAGACCTGGCTGAAGAATCGGAAGATTTGCCAAAGAAGACAGCATCTGATGACGACTGAAATGCAGTTGATGACAGATGCTCGCGTGTGAAGCGCCGTCGCGTCGCTAGATGCAGAAATGATGAATGCGTGGATATGAAAGGTGTGTTGAAAAACAAGATTGAATCCCTGGAGGAGCAATTAAAAAGGGAACGAGGGAGCGTGACAGTGTACAAGAAGTTGAATAGGAGTTTGGAGGAAAGCTGTCGTAATGCGGCTCTTGACCTGGTTGATGCCGAGAGCCGCGTTTTGTCTCTGCAGGAAGAGGTGAACAATCTGTGATTGACGATTGCGAGTGAAGGAGATAGGAAAGTGTCCAAAAAAGGAAATGACGCACGCACAAGGAAGGGAAAGAAAAAGTGAGAGACCGGAGTTGAGAAGAGAATGTCAAAAGTGCCTTTCAAGACAGAGTACCGGGATCGTACATGGAGAGAGTTTCAAAGTCTAGAGCGCCAGGAAAATTACGGTGGCCGAATTTCAACGGTATCTTTAATCCCGTCATGCGAAGAAGACGATTCTTTCTGGCATCTGACGCTAGTAGGCTTGTATTTAATCATCTCTTCTTCGTCAAGACACTAACTTTTTCTCGTTTTCGGACTTCTTATTATATTAGCTTGCGAGTGTTCTCTTTAAGAGTGCAACCCTGTATGATCGTTCCATGGACTCCCTGTCATTGGTTGACAAGGTTTTCGTGGTTCAGTGGAAAGCCCCTGCTTTGAATACGCTTGTTTTGGGTAAATACCATTTCAATTCCAAGAGATACGTCGGTGACGGACCGTATGGGCACGTATACGCTTTGCCACCCGACCAGATTCTCTCTGGTTTAGGTGTGCCACTCATTTCTTCCCGCGGTGAAACCGATACTCGTCCGTCCGTGCTCACCTGCCACCCTCATTCGAACAAGGACATCGGAAATCCTGTCATCGAGGAGGCTGTATCAAACGGAACAGGCACTTTGATCGGTTGGGGTTGTAGGAACCCACTTCGAGTCCTTGTCGTTAATGACCCCCACATGTATTTCTTCGGTATGCCAGAGTATGACGACAAAGGAATTGGTCTACAATCAGCATACAACCTGGTCGGATGGCTTGGGTCCGATCGGTTCATTGAGAGGTTGACCAAGTCATCCATGGCTGATCCGAACCTGGTTGAGCCGGCATACAAAAAGCAGGCCATTTCAAGTTGGAAAGAAGGAAAGGTTAAGGCTGGGGGTATCGATGAACCCAAGCATGAGTTCGAACGGCATATGAGGCGATTGGGGTTGTCAGAATGTATGAATTTGACAGAAAAGCATCGTGCGGTGTACATGCAGCACTCTATCAAAGGAATGTGTACGAGTGCGTCATTGGCCAAGCTAGTTAAGATTGAGCTTGTGGCGGCAACGAGTTCCACTCGCCACCCGTTCGCAGTTGGTTTAATGAAGTCGATGGGGATAGCAGAATATGATCCTAACTTGACAGCTCCCTCGAAAATCGGAAAGCGAACCAAGGATGATAAGAATGCTAGGTACGATATTTTGCAAGATGATGCCGAACTTGGTGAAATTTCCAGGGTTTTGTTTGATGAGCTCGGTCGTGGCAAGGCATTGGAGAATTCCCCTGGGCGATACGCGTGTGCTCATTCTTACGAAGCTTGGGGTGGAGTTTTCGGCAGTTGGCGAACATTGACTTATGAAGACTCAAAGGCTATGTCAAGTAAGCCTGGTAAGTACCGGGTGGGGTTTCGAGCTTCCATAGCCAATTTGTCTGATTCGGTGCTCCGTTGGAAAGACTTCTGGAGGAATAATGACGTGATTCCAGCAGAGTTGCTGGTGAGGAAGTCGTGGTCCTTCGCTGATCGCTTTTTCCGTACATACGGGTCCCGTGCTGCCATGATGGAGTACTTGTCACGGGATGCAGACATCATATACGTGGGTAAGATGGCTTCGAATCCTTCCACCTTCCACCTGAACTTATGAAAGGCAGATACTGAGAAGTAAATCATGGTTAAGAGGGTTCTTGGAGATACTACAATTCGTTGATTGATTGACGCAGACACTGATTGGGCTGTCAAGATTCACAGTCAGATGATGGAGTTTAGATACAACATCACAGTAGCGTTCCACAGTCAAACAGTACTTTACAAGGCTCTCATCAAACACTCCAGTTTGAATGTCCTGCGATCAGTTCGTAAGATTTTTCTTGAGTTGCCTCATGTAGTGCAAGTGGAAGTTAAATGGCATTTCCTTTACGAGGAATACAGGAACTGGAAGTCCCGGCGGAACCATGCTGGTGAGTTATCAGATATTGAGATCAAGGACTTGGAGGAGGTCGTCTCTGACGAGCTGGCTGTTGCACGACTTGACTTCGACAAAACGTTTACGACTCAGTTAGAGAGTTCTGTTCATCGTTACAACTTCTATATGCCGCACGCGCGTGTCTACAGTCGCGCGTACTACTCGCATTCTGAGGATGTAGAGTATCTCGTAGCAAGTGCTGAGTTTATGCGTATGTTTGTATGTTCCTGGTGGGCTGTAGTCAGGAACGCTCAAATTGGTGAAATTGAAAGCGATGTTACTGAATTAGGGATTTACTCTCCACTGAGTCAACAATTCACAACAGCCGGGAGTGACAGTGAAACATCTGGTGATGAGTCTGTTCGTTTGTCGGTAAGTAAGAAAGCAGCACGCGCCGCTGGTGGAAATTCTTCTGATGAGCTGGAGAGCTGTAGTGGGAGTGAAGGAAGACCATTACGTCGTCGGCATGATACGCGAAATTACGTCCTACTTGATACTGGGCTTGTTTGCGAGCTCTATCCAGGCTTTAATTTTTTCAACTTTATCCGCAGCTTCCTCCTCAGGGAATATAAAGTTTTCATGAGGTTGATCTTGCGCAGCCATCCATGAACGAATACTTTCATTTAATAAGATATAGGGCAGAAGGTTCACAAATCATGTAGTATTAGGTACTTTTCGTGTCTATGCTCTTATTTCTATGTTTTTCGTATTATTTCTGCAGCGCCTAACTACCCCGTGATGTCTAGCGCCTTTTAAATACTAATTAGTCGTTGTCAAGATATCACATCACTATTCTTTCTAACTATGATTTGAAGCTCTCCATGTCTACCCACGTAGCTAAATCCCGGTCCCCCACGGTGCGCATATATGCATATATATGCGATATCATATATGAACAATACCGTGACATCTCCTTCGCTCTCGCCGTCGATCTTGCCCTCGTCGTCGGATTTGGCCTCGACCTCGTCGTTTCCATCTCCGTACTTCGTCCGATTCTGAACGCATGTCCGACTCGGACGAAGTTCGTAGACGGCGACGACGACGCCTATGCCGACGGCGACGGTGTGGGCAAAAGAAAGGGCGTGGGTGTGGGCGAGGGAGTGGGCGGAGTCTTGTAAATACGAGCCCCGCGGTTCACCGGGCCTGATTTGTCCCAGATCCTCCTCTGCTGGAGCCTGAAGATTCCCCTCACCCACACCCTCACCCTCGGCCTAACTGAAAACTTTCCCGCGCCCACCACACCCTCCCAGGGCGTGGAGGACGCGGGTGAGGCCGTGAGCCAGGCCGAGGGCGAGGGCGTGGGTGAGGGGATCTGCAGGAGTCTTCAACACCCCCACGTTCATCCCCGCCCTGAACCTCGCCCTTCTAGAGTGTTAGTAAGACGGACCTCGAGTGCAGTGCCTTCACTTTCAACTTGGAGTTGAAATTTCGATGTATGTCCAACCTTGAATCGTGAAGGTGACGGTACTGCGCGCGAGGTCCGTGTCACTAAGACTTCGTAGTGTTAGGTTCAGGGTGTGGTTGAGGGTGAGGGTGTTGAGGAGTGTGTGGAGGGCGCGAGCGAGGCTGTGGGAGAGGCCGTGGGTGAGGGCGCAGGAGATGGACGAATGCGTGGGTGAAGGCGATGGCGAAGAACACGGTCTGAACCTCAGGTTCAGACCGTGTCCTTCAACATCGCCTTCACCCGCGCATTCGTCACGACAGGCTGTCCCTCCCCTGTCGGCGTCGGCTTCGCTTTCGGCCTCCGATTTCGAGGGGTGAGTGAGAGGTCGATGGCGAGATCGGAGCCAGAAGCAAGTTGCTCTCGGCTTTGATCTCACCATCGCCCTCTCTCTCGCCCATATCAATCTACTCGTCCTCTTCTTCGCCCTCGTCTGCGCACGCGCTCTCGCCCTTCGCCGTCGCCCTCGTCGTCGGCCTTGACGTCAACCTCGCCCGCGCCCAAAAAAATCAAAAATCATTTTTTTGCG
>JAULCF010417764.1:0-11535 GCA_032361265.1 Devaleraea mollis | reverse complement strand
TCACATCTGCCGTTCTGAGACTTGTGCAGGACGCAAACACAGCGTCTACGTCTGCCTTTGATGCTGTCGAAACAAGAGCCTGATAGATCGATTCCGGTGTAATGCGGGCAACTGCGGCGTCTTCGATCTGTTCAAATGACTCGATGACGCAAGTCTCGAACCCTGACTCGGCCAATCTTAACCGCAGCGTTTCCGAAACCTCCGCTACGTAAGGGGTGACTACGGCAATCCGCTTTGCGCCGACCGCTGCGAGTGCTGCTTTCGTTGCCGAAAGCGGGTTTGTTGTCTTCGTGTCAGGAAAAACGGATTGAATTCTCGCTGCAATCTGATCTTCGCCGATCACGGCGCTGCCCGATGTGCATCCGTATCCGATGACATCAAACGGGGCGGACTCCGGGAACAAGCTGACTGACTCCGCCAGATCATGCTCCATCCGCGACAGTGTCTCAGAAGTCACCTCAGGATCGAACGGGATGCGGGTGTGAAAGAGAGCGACGCCCTCTGAGGCGAGGAAGGCGCGAAACTCGCCTTCTATCGTTTCATCAGTTTTGAGAACCACGGCCCCGAGAGTTGCGCGCGATCCTGCGCCGCCATCCGTTTCAAAGGGCAGCGGCGACATGATTAGCGTTCCACCGGAGCGGAAATGCGGAGTGCCCGGATCGAGACATCGCCACCGGCATTGAAGAACGCAAAGCCCTTCCAGTCTTCGCGGAAGACGGTATCGCGGGACGTGATGATCGGGCGCTTGTTCAGCAGCACGATCATCTGCCCGTCAGAGAGCCGCGCCCAGCGCAGTTCATGCTCTTTTCCGGTCGTGAAGGCGGGAACCGAAACTTTCGTGATGTCTTTGTAGCCGTTCGAGCCACGGCGGGTCAGGACGACAACAGGCTGAGGTCCGCTGCGTAGCTCAAGACGATACCCCAGCCAGTTCGAGCCGCCTTGGTGCATGATGAAGTGGGCTGTTCCCTTGCCCGCATGATCGACGATGCGCGCACCGAAAGAGAAGGCGTTGCCGATGCTGGATTGGGACTCGATCAGCGCTGCCTGGGGCTTGGGTGAAGACGCATCCGTTTCCGGTGCATCGCCTGTCAGAAGGGCTTTGAGCAGTTCTTTCGGGCGGACTGGAGCGTTCGACGCCTGTTCGGGTGCTTTGGCGCGCAGGCCGTAGGTCGGATCAATCGCCCAGTCACCCTGACGAATTCGCCATGGTGGATTGTTCTGGATCTCGCCGTCGGTGAAGTAGTCTTCGAGATAAGCGAAGGAAGTCGAGCCGGGATCAATCGGAGCAACTTGCGTAATCGCGCCAATGCCGGGATCGGTCGGCGTGAATGAACCGGTTTCTGCAGCGGGATCCGTCACAAAATCGGTGCCCGACGGATCAAGCGGAACGGCAGGATCCGCAGATGCTGTCATCGTGCCATCCGGATCGGTGATCGACGGGTCCACAGCGAGAGGGGCATTCGGTAGCGGGTCGCGGTACTTTCGTGCGAGTGCCTTCAAATCTTCGAGAAAGCCGGGGCTGGCGGCGCGGTAGCGTTCGCCGACAGTAAGCAACTCGTCCAGTTCAGCCGCCATGGTCGGCGCGCGGTCGGCGCCCGGAGCCATCGGCCCGAAGGACGGTTGGGCTAATGGACCATCCACGAGCGGTGGCGGCAGACCTTCGCTGCCCGCTGGAAGTTCACCGCCCGGTTGAGGGGTGATCTCCGGCTGCGACGCGAGAGGCTGCGTCGGCGCTTCGATAGGCGCGGGCCGCTCAGGTCTTGCACGATCATAGTAAGGGACATTGTTGCCCAGCGGTTGCTCAGGTTGTTGCGGTGCCGTTGCGGGCTGAGGTGGATTATAACCGACGCGCGGCTGCGGCAGGACCGACCCGTTGGTCGGCTGTCTTGGTTGTTCAGGCGCAAACACTGGCGACTCGGGTTGCGGCGGCGCGATACCGAAGATGGTGGGGTCTTGCTGCTGAAACTGAGGCTGTTGTTGGCCGAACGAAGGTTGCTGTTGCAGCGGCTGCTCGCCGAAAGACGGCTGCTGCGGTTGCGGCACAAATTGCGGTTGTTGGCCGAAATTTTGTTGGGGCTGCGTTTGGAACTGCGGTTGAGGTTGCCCAAAAACCGGCTGTTGTGGTTGCTGGCCAAATCCAGCCGGCGGCGGAACGGGCAGGCCGGTATTCGGATCATAAAAGATCGTCTGATTATCGATTTGCGGCTGGCCCTGAAACACTTGCCCTTGAGGGACAAAAATAGAACCGTCGAAATTACCTGTCTGCTGTGCATGTGCCGGGGCAATAAAACTGCCGAGCGCTACAATACTGACTGCTGTTGTCCGCCGCATGTGCCTAAATCCTCATCTGCCGTCTATTTTTCTTACACCTATAACCGCATTCGCAGCTTGACGCCACGCCCCATAGAAAAGCTATTTCAGTGGATTGTGGCAACAGCACGTTAAATGTGATTTTCGGCGAAACCGCCGGCAGGGGACAGGGCATGACCAGAGTATTATACGGCGGAAAGCCGAGCATGGCAGAGGTTTGGAAGAAAGCATTGCTAGCGCTTAAGCCAGACCTCGATCTTGTGATGTCGCCGGACGACTGTGAGCCTGAGAGCGTCGATATTGTCCTTTATGAGCCTAGCGGGACGATCAAGAACATGACGCCCTACTCCGGTGTTGCCGCGATCCAAAGCCTGTGGGCGGGGGTTGAGACTCTGTTGGAAAATGACTCTCTTCCGGTCGAACCCCCGCTTTTGCGGATGGTGGAAGACGGGTTGACCCTTGGCATGACCGAGTACGTAGTCGGGCATGTGTATCGCGCGCATCTGGGCATGGTTCAGCAACAACACGATCAGGCAAATTCGACATGGGGAACGTCAAACCCACCTCTTGCGAAGGATCGCAGAGTTGGCCTCGTCGGACTGGGCGCTTTGGGTCGGGATGCCGCAGAAACCCTCGCCGCGTTAAAATTCGACGTGAGCGGATGGAGCCGGACCCAGAAGAAAATTGACGGTGTTCGCTGCCTTTGCGGACCTGACGGCTTTCAGGAGTTGATCGCGACAAGCGATATTCTCGTTCTGCTCGCACCGCACACGCCGGAGACAGAAAACCTGATGAATGCAGCGACTTTTTCGGCGATGCCTAAAGGCGCGCATCTCATCAATGCTGCGCGTGGGGCGCTGGTTGACGAGGACGCGCTGCTCGCGGCGCTCGACGCGGGTCATATCGCAACGGCCGTGCTGGATGTGATGCGGGAGGAGCCCTTGCCACAGACACATCGGTTCTGGAACCATCCGAACGTGCTGATAACCCCGCATATCGCCAGTGTTACAAGGCCCGAAACAGCGGCTGCGACTATTATTACTCAGGTGGAACGATTTGAGACAGGACAGCCTTTCTTGCATACTGTCGCCCGGGAAAGAGGCTATTGACGTGATTCCCGTTCCTTATGCGCCGTTGCGAGACCGAAGTAGATGAGTACTGAGAACGATCCCCGGCGCATTTTGCTCAAACCCGCGCCGCGCAGCGCGTTCTGGCAGCGGTTGCGGAACAACTTTCTGACCGGAATCGTCATTTTCGCGCCGATTTCGATCACGATCTATCTCGTCTGGCTGTTCCTGAACTTCGTGGACTCTTGGGTCCTGAACTATGTGCCCAAAGCGTATAACCCCGCAGAATACCTGCCAATTTCGATTCCGGGTATCGGCGTGGTGTTCTTTTTCTTCTTCGTGGCGGCATTGGGTGCCCTAACGAAAGGGTTCTTCGGTCGGCAGTTGTTCCGTTTTGGCGAACGCCTCGTGGATCGGATGCCCGTTGTCCGGTCGATCTATACGACCCTCAAACAGATCGTGGAGACGATCTTTGCCCGCGAGGGGCATGACTCGTTCGAGCAGGTCTGCCTTGTCGAGTACCCGCGCCGGGGAATCTGGGCCGTCGCCTTTATGACCACAGATACCGGCGGCGAAATCGCCGATAAAAATTCGGCCGCAGGCGCATTGGTCAGCGTGTTTTTGCCAACGACTCCGAACCCGACATCCGGCTTCTTGCTGTTCGTCCCGAAGAACGATGTTATTTTGCTGGAAATGTCGGTCGAGGATGCAGCGAAGCAGGTCATTTCAGCCGGGCTGGTGACGCCGCCTTGGCCCCCGCTAACGCGGGAGCAAAAGGAAGCGTTGCAGCGCGAGGAAGACCGACGGAAAAGCTTGGAAGATTGATCCTCCTCCAAACCTAGCATCCACCCTGTTCGCGTTAGGTATCGTCGCCCTTCGCGATGACGTCGGCATCAGTCCATTCCAAGCGATGGTTCATGGATTGCGAGGGATGATCGCATCCTGCGTCGCCGACGACACGGGCGGGCACACCCGCGACGGTCTTGCAGGGCGGTACGTTGTGCAAAACGACGGAGCCAGCCCCGACGCGCGAACCCTCGCCGATGCGAATGTTTCCGAGAATATGAGCACCAGCGCCGATGAGCACACCGCGCCCGATTTTCGGGTGACGATCACCGCCCTCCTTGCCCGTGCCGCCGAGCGTCACCGAGTGGAGCATGGAAACGTCGTCTTCGATCACAGCCGTCTCGCCGATGACGATAGATGTTGCGTGGTCGATCATGATGCCCTTGCCAATGCGGGCACCGGGATGGATGTCGACGCCAAACACCTCTGAGACACGCATCTGGATGAACTGGGCGAGCGGTTTACGGTCTCGTGTCCACAGCGCGTGAGCGATGCGGGAGGCTTGCAGTGCCATAAAGCCTTTAAAGAACAACAGGGGTTGAAGGTAGCTGGTGCAGGCAGGATCGCGTTCGTAAACGGCAGCGACGTCAGCGCGGGCCCGTTCGCCGATCTCGGGAGCCTCGCGGATGAGGTCGTTGAACATCTCGCGCAGGGACGCTTCCTTGATTTCATGCACATGGAGCTTGGCCGCGAGGCGCGCAGCAACCGATGCCTCGAAGCTAGGCCTACCGATCACGTTTTCCTGCAGCATTGAATGCATCAGCGGCTCGGCGACTTGCATCGCGCGAGCATCCTTAACGATCGCGTCCCACACAGGGTCGCATTTTGGCAGATTTGCGTGATTTTCGGCGGCGGTGGCCATGGCGACTCTCGCTTGCGTGTGAACCTTAAGATCCTAAGACTATAGACAATCGAGCGCCGAAAACCAATCAAGAGACGCGAGGGTAGCCATGTCTGGCGATGATGTTACCGCAAGAGAGGCGCAGTTGCGGGCGCGGTTGGCGGAACTCGACGCGCTGGAGGCCACGAACGAGGAAGGCCGGGCGGTGGTTGTGCTGGACCAGCAAAGCGTCGGGCGGTTGTCGCGGATGGACGCGATGCAAAATCAGGCAATGGCGCAGGAAACTCAACGCCGTAGGTCTCAGGAACGAGCGCGGATCGCCGCCGCTTTACAGCGTATTGCCGAGGATGAATACGGCTGGTGCGCGGAATGCGGTGACGCGATTGCGCCTAAGCGTTTGGATGTGGACCCGATGGCTGTGATGTGTGCCGTGTGTGCTCGATAGGAATACTACGTCCGCGAACCGCCATAACGGCATAGGTTAGCGCCAATCCTCCGATACAGATGTCCTTTGCCGCCCATGTCCACCAGAACTCGGCAACGCTGAAACCGTTGAACTTTGCGAGCAACAAAACCGATTGCGACAGCAAACCCGCTGCGCCGATTGAAATGAAGAAGCGGTGCCATTTGGGGAACCTGAGTGTCGTGCTGCTGATGAGCGCGAACGCAAGGACCAGACCGGCCACGCCGTCAAAGATTGCCAAGCCGATGCGGAAATACTCGTCTGTCATGTGTCTTTGCTCTTTCCTAGTTTCTTGAGATCGCCCAACGCATCATCGAGCGTTTTCCATCGATCAGCGGTGCGCGCGGCGAGGCCGAACAGGAACCACGCGGCAAATGCGGTCAGGCCGCTGGCCGCGAGAAGGTACTCGACACCCTGATCGCCCCAACCGACGGCATCGCTGAGCGGTGTCGTGAGAAGCAAGCTGCTCGATACCCCCGTCGCAGCGCGGGCGCAGGTCTCCCGCCGCGTTGCGGGAATAAGCACCGACAACGAGATGATTGACCCCGCAACGCCGCCGAACAGCTTCACAAGGAACAGTGTGAGGTTGAAGTCCGATTGCATGTAAACCGCCTTTCAAGACGGAAGGTGACTTGGATTAACTGTGAAGCTGCGGTTGCTCTTGCTTCATCACTGTTGCCCAGACATCGACGAGTTCTGTCACGTCAGAGGAGTGATCTTCATCGCCGTCGAAATCGAGGTCGGCGCGGCTGTTCTGAGTGATGACGATTGACGTCACGATCTCGGCGCCACTCGGCAGGACCGTCGTGCCGACGCCACCTGACATGCCGCCGACTGCGAGGACAGAGCCGTCATCAAATTGGACAATCCAACTCGGGGCCTCGCCTTTGCGCGAATCTTCGGGACGATCCATATAGGCGATGCCATTTCGGACTTCGTAATGGGTCGGATCGGTGACGCCCGCCGGGTAGCCGCGCAGACGAACACGATCGCCGTGGCGCAGGGCTTGGGGTGGGCGCTTCGGAAGCGTGCAGCCGAACAACGCGACATCGAGACCTGCGGGACGCAGGATCAGCGGCTTGCCGTGCGTCCAGTCCGGCCATTGCTTGCGGTCTTCCGGCCATGCTTCGACGCTGTGCGCTGCGCCGATGACTCCGCCCCAATGCCCGAACCATGTTGAGAAAGACCCGGCGATGCGATCGGTCTCGTGCTGTTCGGGGAACAAGCCAAAGGGGTTTGGGGCGATGTCGCCTTGCGTTGTTGCGGTTTCGGCGGGCGCGCTGAGGACCGTTTCCAGTTCGGCGCTGAGTTGTTGCAGCAGAGCCGTCATGGGCGGGTCTCGCAGATTTCCGCGCGGCGGGTATTGAAGGCCGTGCGAGTTTGGTCATCCACTTCGCCCGATAGCAACGGGGAGGTTTCCGCGCAAAAACTATCGAGAGGAGCGTCGTAGACGGTGGCCGAGATTGTCTTGCGTTCAGCGCGCAAGGCACACGCAGCTTCGACGCCTTTGGCGATGAGTGCGGCGGCGGTGTCGTCAAGGGTGGCCGTAGCAGCGGTGATGAAATCCCGGCCTCCTGTGCAGTACGCAGTGATTGCGGCCGCAGCGATCTCCGGCGATGTGACACGGGCGATGCGATCTTCGAGCATGACACAGGCGGCTAGAAGAAACGCAGCGGCGATGCCGAATATGGCAGTTTTTTTGGACTTCATAAGAGGCCTTTTGGTTTGGCGCGAGGCAAAGGTGCCTCGGCGGGAACGGTCAGAAGGGTTGCGTGGAGGAGCAGCACGCGGCGCGACCAGCCGCGCATGTAGCGTCGTGCATTGCGGGTCATCGAATAGGCGCGCAGGCGGTGGCTGAGAAAATCGAGGAGTAGTTGATCGGGGTCAGCCTTGGCGATGGCGGCGCGGGTAATCGGGCCGATCTTGCCGTCGGCGCGCACGCGGGCGGCCTGTTGCAGCAGGCGCTTGGCGAGGCGCGTTCCTTGATTCACGCCGCAATCGAACACCGCAATCGCAATGGTGGGAGGGAGTCTGTCACACCCTGCCCGTCGCCAATAATCTCGATGATAGACCTCGCGCGCTTCCGTGCGGGTCAGCTCTGCAATGTTGAGATGAGGATAGGCGCGCTTGCTGATACCGTATTTGGTTTCTCCGCCGGGATCGTGAGGATCGTTCACATACCCGCCCTCTATGTCGGGGCGGATGATGAAGGCAAACGCACGGTCAAACACCCTCATCCGAAGAACCGGTCATTCGGCAACGGCCCCGGCAGGTAAGGATCAAGCCGGGTGTGGCCGACAACAAGACTCGGAAGAGCGATGAGAGCTTCGTCCCCCGCAGTCTCGAGGTAGATCTGAATCGCTTCGGCATTATAGCCGTTTAAATTGAGCGTCATCTGACGCTCGATAAAGGTCCAACCGTCTGAGGGGATCACGACACCCGCAGCGTCATTGCCGGTTTCATCCAGTCCCCACCGACGAAAACTCATGGTGTCTTGCTGATCGACAAAAACCGAACCGCTGAGTGAACGGACGTAAAACCCAACGGTAAAAACGCGGGGCATTGGGGTGGTATTGCAGCGCAAGGCGACATGACGGGTGATGCCGCCGACCGTCGAAGCCGCCGTCGTGCCGGTTCCTTTGACGACTTTCATGGCCCACCATTCGATACCCCTGCGGCGGTCTCCCGACCCTCGGATTAGCGCAATCAAGGCATCGATTTCTGGAGCCAGTGGACCTGAATTGCCGCCATAGGTATCGTTGTTGTGGATGAACTGGGCGTGGCCCGTGAGGGTCGATCCATTAAAATCGCGTAGGTAGGCAGGTTGCACAAAACTCGCCGCCCGCAATTCCGCATTCACTGCCGTACCACCGAAGCGGCCCTGATCGGGAAGCATGTTCAGCGCCATGTCGGGATGGATCGCTACGCCGTTGATCGTCGCGCCAGCGGGCAGAGTCGCATGACCCGTCGCGGCATCGAGCGTCAACGCATCCGTAAAGTTGATGCCATCGGGCGAGGTTTTGAGTTGAAAGTCTGTTCCTCCGGTCAGGCCAATCTCGGCATGGCCTGTGTAGTTCGATTGGAAGAGGACCGAGGCTGTGTCGGTGTCTGTCGCTTTGTTAAGTTTGCATTGAACCCCTGCACCGTCATGAGTGAGCAAGACCGCATCGCTAGCAACCGTCAGGCGGTTCGTTCCATCGGCACTGGCGTTGATGCCAAATTGTGCGGGGGTTGCGGGTGACCATGCGGTGCCGTCAAATTGAAGGGTTAGGTTCTCCCCGAGGACGCGAACTTGCCATCCGTTGCGGGGAGACAGAAAGAGCCAGCCCTGCGCGGCGGCATCCCAGGCGGCGATATCATTCTCACGGGTTGCCCATACCCCGGTTGCGGGGGTCGCGATCAGATGGCGGTCGCCATTGGCAGGGCTTTGGGGCGGTGTGGTTTGAGTGCGATCCAGGACAGCTAGTTGGGCCGAGGCATCAATGCGGGCGAAGGCTTCATTGACGGTGATGTGCTTTTGCGATTGGGCGGCGGCAAGCGGGACGAGAGCTAGATTTGGTGTGGGCATAGGCGGACGCTGCTCCGCCGGGGATGCGGAGCCTCCATGTTGATTGATGGGAAGGTCGTGAGAGCGATGTTAAACGGTGATGCTCGTACTGAGGCCGGGGCCGAATTGTGCCGAGACCTGGGCGACTGACACTGTAATCGGCGCGAGGGCCGCTACCGACAACGAAGGCACGGTGGACTCATGAGTTGTCGTCACTCCGGCAACGTCTACAGTAATTCGATAGAGCTCAGACTCCTCCGAGAGCGGGGCTTCGACGTGCCAGCCGTCTCCGCCCCGTCGCGTGCGACGCGTCCATTTGAGATGGACGGTGTCGCCATTGCGCGTTGCTCTCAGATGGGTAGGCGCGTAAGGGCGGAGGCCAATGCCGTCGAAGGCGCGTTCGGTCGTGCGGAAGGTGTCCGTGTCATGGGCTTGCGGCGCGGGGCCGATGCGGATGTGACGACTGAGGCCAAGCTCGGAGTCGGTTAGGGGAAGTTGTGCGAGCGCGTCATCTATGAGGACGAAGCGGGTGCCACTCGGCACGTCTCCGATCAGAGGTTCGGTTCCGGCTTGGCCGCGCAGCAAACCTGAGAGGCGATAGGTGCGCGGCGCGATGAGGGTTGCATGTTGGAACTGGATCACCTCCCAGCCGTGAGCCGTTTCCAAGGCGGCGGCGTTTGCTCCGGCGAGGGTTGAAAGCCGGTTGCGTGAGAGGAGTGAACCACCGGTTAGCGTGACGTCGATGCTGGCTTGGGACCATCGAGACGGGGCGCTGACAACGAGCGTGTTGATCGTGCGTCCAATGATGGCGGGTGTGTCTAACGTGAGAGCGCGGCGGTAGTCGTCTCCACCAACCGAGGTGTAAACGGCCGCTCCGGACCACGGTTCGGCGAACGCTGCGATGTGCGGGCTGATCGGGTTCTCACCGCCTTGAAGCAGCGGCAAGTCGAGGAAGACTGTTTCGAGGGGGCCGGGAGGGTTAAACGCAGGAGGATCAGGGGCGATTTGGGCACCATCGGTTTGGACATAAAGGTCGGGGGCGGTGCGCGTGGCTTCGATCTCTCGGAAATCTGTGTCGGCGATGCGGTCTACGCGGTGTGGAAGCAAACGCCCGTCAACGCCGAGCGCAATGACATCGGTTGCATCAAGCGCTAGGCGCGAGGGTGGCAAGGCGAAGACAGTGCGATCTTTGGCAACGTGGCTTTCCGCCAACCAGCGCCGTGCGGCGGCATCGGCCTTGTCAGAGGTGAGCGCGATGGCTTGATCGGAGGCTTCGACGCGGCGGGTAGCGGTGTCGTCGCGTGTGGCTTCGGCTGCGCCTCGGCGGTATTCGGCGTCGGCGCGAATGTATCCGAGGCGGACCGCGCGGGGGAGATCGGTATCCTGAGCGCGGGTGAGTTGGTAGGGGTCAGCGCCCTCCTCCGTTTCGACCAGATCGGCTTCGGTTAGCGTGACCGTGGGGCTGTCGCCGCGCGGGACGAAGTGGATCGTGCCGCCGCTCTCAACCGCATCGAAGCCGAAGGTCAGCATCAGCGGCGCGAGGGCATCGCGGGCGCTCATGGGTCTGTCGATGCTGTATCCGTCAACGAGGGCCGTGAGGCGGCTGACGTCGATGCGGTCTTCGCCGACTGCCGTGCAGATTTCGGCGACGATCTCAGCCAGAGGCGCTGCGTCGAGACGGCCCGTAATCCAATGGCCGAGACGGTAGTTATCTCCGTCGCTCCAGACAGACTTGCGGAGCGGAAAGTCGGGATAAGGGCGTGTGTCCCATGTCCAAACGTGGATGCTTTCGACCATCGGGTCGTCGTTCCAATAGTCGAGCATGGCTTGCAAGTAACGGCGCTGGATGGCGTCGTCTCGAATACCGCGTGAGAAATGCGGGAGAGCGTTCTCGGATGACTTCGGGTCGACGAAGACGTTGGGTTGATTGGGGCCGTGATCGACGGCGGGGCAGCCTGTTTCGGTAAACCATATTGGCTTGGATTGCGGTTGCCATGCCGTCGGAGTGGCGTCGCGGTTTCCGTTCGGGCGATTGTGGTGCGGATTGTTCCACCAGTCGCGGATGCGCTTGACGCCGAAGACCCAATCTTCGGCATGGGCCGTGTCGGTGATCGGGGTTCGGATTTGCGCGAGGCGGTCGGCTTCGCTGGCATAGAACCAATCTGCGTGTTCGCCGTTCTCGATATTCGCCGTTAGATAATCTAGGTCGTAGATTGACGGATTGTCTTGCGCGTCGAGGTGATCTTTGCCCGGACGCCAATCGGACAGAGGCAGATAGTTGTCGATGGCGACCATGTCGATATTCGCGTCGCCCCAAAGCGGGTCAAGGTGGAAATAGACTTCTCCGTTCGAGCGATGGCCGCTATATTCTGACCAGTCCGCTGCGTAGGTGATCTTGGCATTTGGCAGGATGGTACGGACATCAGCGGCAAGCTGGCGCAAGGCTTGAACGGCGGGGTAT
>JAULCF010416654.1:0-11542 GCA_032361265.1 Devaleraea mollis | reverse complement strand
CAGTGTAATACCCAAGAGTAAAGCACATGTGTCGATTTGTGAGCGTTTGGTCCTCTTGGGGCTAGGGCGGTATTTGTATACCGCCCGTGATTTTATTTGCTGGTGGCCGGTCAAACCCTAGCGGCCTATCTAGGCTGTGTATGAGTACGGTTTGTGCAGGCCCCTAAAATCACGGTTCTTTGCAGGAAGTTACTTTTACTAAGAGTCGTTTCGGATCTCTCTGTAGAGTCGTTATGACTCTTGCTAAACGTCACTCTGTACGTGTCTAGATTTCGATCTAGTATTATATGACAGTGACGTCCGGTCTGTACGCAAAGCACTTGACGTGCTGTCACGTGGTTGTGTACATCAAAATCCACTTGCAAAGACCGACGGAAATGAACTGTCGGCTGGCGCAAAATTCCGCGAACCGTTGCAGTATTGTTAGCGCCTCTTTCCCCAACGCGCCATGCAAGTCGAGGCCGAAGGCCCTGAATTCGAAGGTCGGCGTCCATGCGGGCAGCCCATCTTCTTTGAGCGCTGCGTTTACGTCGGCGACGCACTCCGCCCACTCGCGGCGCTTCTTGTCCTCCGTGCGTGTCGCGGCGGACCTCTTTGCGCTCGCGAGCGGCGAGGTGTCGGCTTTTACGACCGTGACGTTGATGCTGAGGACGGTCTTGTCCGCGCCCGGCGTGCTGCATGCGAGTGCGGTGTCCAAATAGACGTCGGCGGGGCGGTCGCGGTTGGCGAGGCCGTGTGTGTCGGGCACGAGGCCCTTCGGCTCGATGCGCGAGGGAAATTGCGCGTCCTTGGCCACTGGGTCGTTGACGTGGTTGCGGATGTTGTTGCGCCGCGTGTTGCGGGAGACAGCGCCGCTGCTGGTGCTCATCGCGCATACCAGGTGGTGGTCGCCGTATTTGTCGGTGGGGAGGTTGCAGGCCGGGAAGGAAAGCTTTTTGTCTACTAGCGGGAGTCGCAGGCGGCGCCCGGTGGAGATCTGAAAGTCGTTGCTCGGCATGGGCCGTTGGATGGCAAGGGCGATGAGGTATTCCGAGCCGCCCGGGGTGGCGAGGGACTTGCGCCGGCAGATGTGCTCGTTGTCTGCGGCGGTGAGGGACTGGAGCGGGGCGTCTAGGGACGGATAGAAATCGAACGTGCGGCGGTCATGGATGTGAGCCATCAGAAGGTTTTGGCTTTCGCGATAACTTTGGCCCATGATGGCATCCGCACTCCATGGCTGGTCCTTGTTGTGGGGCGGTTTTGTGTCTGCGAGGTGCGCGTCAACAAGCGTCGTACAGCCGTCGATGGTCGCTGCGGCTGTGGCGGAGGGTCGATGGCGTGCGACGCTGGCCGCTGTGTCGAGTTTGGACGCGAGGAAGGCATGGCGCACGACGTCGGACGGCGTGGTGAGGCCCAAGACTTGCGCACGGATCGGTAGACGGCACTGGGAGACTGCGGCGGTTGAGAGAGGGGGAAGCGCGGGAAGGAGGTTGTCCAACCAACGTGGTTGTTGCGTGCGCGTCGAGGAGGAGCGCTGGTGCCAGTATTTGTGATGGCGGGTGCGTCCTAAAGATGTGGTTGAACAGGATGACGGAGAGGCAGTCGCGGTGCAGGGGGAGGGCGATCTGCGCATCGAAGAGAGGGCCGACGAGGTAGAGCACGACATCCACTTTATCCGCCTTCTCGGCGACGTGCTTGGCGACGAATTCATCGCTGCCGACTGGCGCGCCGAGGAGGACGACGCCGTCGCGGGGGACTTCGTCGAAAATAGTCGACGTCAATGTCGCAGTCGAATGTTTGGCGGAGGCGGGCGACGTTCATGCGCTGCGACCAGAGGCTCGTATTCTACTTGACGAGGAATAAGTTCACAGCCGGCCCTTCATCGACTAGGATGCGGTAGGCTTCGGCGACCTGGTCGACTTCGCCGAAGATGTTGCCGTCATCCGCGTAACAGCCGTTGAAGTCGAGGCTGCACGCATCGTGGATGCTCTGGACAAGCGGCTGTATGCTTAGGCAGAAGACTCTTCTCGGAGAAGGCTTCCGAGGAAATCCCCTTGCTGCTTTACTTCGGAGGAGCGGAGCAGCTGTCCACCCGCGGTGAGGTATGGCTGTGCGCCGCATAATGCGTGGAAAAGCTGGGCGGCGGAGGGAGCTTGGAGGATTACGAGGCGTATGAAAGCTGCGCGTAGAATAGAGTTAAAGGAATTCTTCGCATCGACACGCAGTAGTACCTTGACGGGGTCTAGACCGTGTGCTTGCAGCACGTCGCGGAAGCCATGGATGAGGACTTTCATGCCAGCTGCGAGGGGTAGATACACTTGCTGTGGCAGCAGGAAGCTTGCGGCTTCCGCGGCGGCGAACTTGAGGACCATGGTTTCAACTGCGCAGCGTAATATCGTACCGATGGTGATAGGTCTAATCCTCGGGGGCTTTCCGGGCGTCGCTAGATTTTGAATTGCGATGATCCTGGTAGAGGAGAAGAGCTCGGCGACTTGGGGACAGAGGCGACCGTCTGCCGCTATCTGCATGCACTTGAGAACGGCTTTTTCTCTCGCCTTCGGGCTGCGGTCTAGGTAACTGTATCTGATGAAAAGGCGGAAATGGTTGACGAACATACCGTCTGGGACCACTGCCGCCGCCTCATCCACCGTATACGCTGTCTTGCGGAGCTGCGTCTTCGGGAGGTTAGGTGCGGACGGGTAATAGTGTCGGTTTAATCTCTTTGCCTTCTAGGAGGCGTCGAGATGGAGGTCGCGCAAGATCTGCATGTCGTCCGGGTCGAGGGGGTCAAACGTGGGCGAGGAAAGAAGAGCCCTTACTGCTCTACCGTAGTAGACTCGAGCGGCGAAGTAGCGCGCGCGTTCCGCCCGCTTGAAATTCGCTTCTTTCTCGTCCATAGCGTTCCTCTGCTTCCTCGTCGCCTTTTTTAGGCGTCGGCCGCTGCCTCCCTTGATTGGTTCCATAGCCCGAATATGGCACTGGGCTTGGCGAGGACGGCGTCGATCCGTGCTTGTAGCGCTGCAGTTTCGGACTGAATGCTTCCTGCACATTCCTCCCCGCTGTAGAGACGGCGAAGGACGGTATGCGAGAAGAGGTACTATTTGAGGAGCCGGTAATATGTTCCTTTCTCTCTGCGGAATCCTCGACAGTGAATTCGGTGGCGCTATATGTTGGAGTCGCCGTATTGAACGCGTAGACGGCTTAGAGGTTCGCCTTGCATGCCTTGTGAAGCGCGGACTGAAGGATCTTGCCAAAAATCATGCCAGGCTTTAATTTTGCTCTCAGGATCTCCTCGGTGGAGGGCGCTGCGGAGTGGCGGGAGTGGCGAGGAGGCGCTGCCGTTGTCGATCTTCGGACTCTGAAAGTTCTCGCTGGCGCTTGTGCGCCCGTATCGATCTCTTCTCGCCGGAGAGGGACAGTGTGGTAGACGGGTTCGATTTTAGGCGGCAGGGGCTTCCCGGAGGACAGGTGAGCCGCAGAATAGCTTCGCGTCTGTCTTTTATGGCGCCCCTTTTCCCAGGGAAGCGCATCTCACTGCAAACGGCGCAGAACCGCCAGCCGGCGACCGCGGCCATCGCAGGCATGTGTTCGCTAAGCTGGGCGAAATTGTCGATGGCGAGATGTGCTTTAGTGTGGTTCCGCCATTTGCCGCGGTCGTGGGCAAAGTCACAGGCGCGGCGGCGGCGGTCAGCCTGCATCTGTGTGCGCCTTCGTGGGGTCACGCTGTTAGTATGAATTCTTACGGTCTGTGCGGCTCTGGGGAATCTGACGGGATTGAAGACTTAGCATTTTCGGCGTTCGGCGGCGACTTTGAGGAGTGCGGGCGGGACTTTCGGGGTCGACGGTGGTGGCGCGGGCAGGGAAGGATTGGGTTCCGGCGCTGTGTCTTCGTCCTCCGTAGGTACTGCAGAGGGAGAAGGCGTGGAATCAATCGGCTGGCGGCAAGTCTCCGGGTGTGGGGTTGGTCGGGGCTGGGTGAGGGATGGCGCGTGGGGCGACAAGTACTGGATCAAGTCGTTGAAGAGATCCTCCAGCGCCGTCTCCCCCGACGTCGGGGACCGCGTCGGCGTCGTCCTCAATATCTGAGCCTCCTTCGTCTCCTCGTTCCGCGGGGAAAAGGTAGCCGCACTATTCAGAGAAAGCACCGCAGGCTGGAAAGGCTTGGAAAACCGTCCTGTCTTCGGCTGACTGCGGCGGGAATGGCGCGGTCGGCGGAGTTCCTCGAGCGGCGTCTCCAGCTTCGCCTGTTGGAGATTAAGGCTCGACGCATTCCATAGACTGGCCGACTTGATGTGCCTCAGCTGCGGAGGAGGCGCAGGCGGGAGCCTCTGTGGTGTATTGCGACGGGTATACGGTCGGGGCTTGGCGCATTGTGACGTCGTCAGTGTCATAGGCGAGGGGAGTTGCGGTGTTGACTGGGCGGTTGGGGTTGCGCCTGCTTCTGTTGCAACGGGCCCTCCGGTGCCAAGCGACTCAGCTGGGGTCGGAGCGGCAGATTGTAACGCTGAGGCAGCAATGTCGGCGTCGACGAGGCCCCACGGGTTCTCGGGCGGCGGCGCGGAGTGACGGCAGCTTCTGCGTCTCCAACGGCGGTGTCGGCCTTTGAGTCGTCGTCAGCGAGGCGTTCGCCGGCCTAGGCGTACGTGTAGGCGACGGCGGGGTCGCCATCGCGAAGTCCCATCGCCACAGATCGGATCGCGCGCTTGACTTTGATTGTCCGCGCGCCGTCGGCCGGCCGTCCCTGTCGCATCTGACGACGGTGTCGGCGAGCGCTTAGACTGCGCGGCTGAAACCTGCACGTTTTTCAGCTGGCGCAATGCTGTTGAGATCCGGCTCCCACACTGCAGCGGGATCGAGGAAATCCAGGCGCGCTTGGAACGCGGCGAAATCGCGGGATTGCCCTCCGGGGTCGAGGACGACGCGTCTGCCACCCAGGGCGTACGGAATAGCGAAGAAGTCCCTGAACTTCGGGAGGGTTCAGCCGGGTTCCTCCTGCAGGTAGTCCCACCAGCTGTGGACCGTCCCTCCACAACCTCCGAATGCGCTTTCTGGCGTGAACCGCTCGCCGTCCTCGACGACGGAGACGATGGCGACGGAGAAGTCGCAGAAAGATGGGATGAGGGCGCCGGAGACGCCGCATTTTGATACGGCGCTCGCGCGGGGTAGAGATGCGGCGAGCGACGGGGATCGCTGCACAAGCCACGCGGCGTCGGGGTCGCGCTGGACGCCTGCGGCGGGGACGCTGGGGTCGAGGACGACCGGGAACACGGCTGCGACGGCTTCGGCGTAGGCCATGGCCTGCTGCATCTCGGCAGCGCGGCGGCGGGCTCTGTCCTCGAGCGCGGTGACGGAGAGGGTCTCGGCGACGGCGGCGTCGTGTGCATCTTTGGCCGCGACGCGCTGAGCGTCCAGCTCGATTTTCCGCTCGATTTCGGCGAGGCGGAGGTATCGAAACCGCGGTTTCTGCGCGCGCGAGGTCGACAAGCTGATTCTTTTGCTTGCGCTAGTATCGAGAGAGCTACTGGCGGTGAGAAGGGGCGGTCTGCAGACCGAGCATCGATGCGGTGACGTCTTTGCGGAAACGGCCGTTGCGGCCGTTACACTTATCGCCTGGAGGCGATTTTGGGCTCGAATTCGGGTGCTCGGCGCGGTCGTTCTTTCCGACGCGAGTAAAGAGTTTGTCATCGCGCGCTGGCATTGTCGCGGCGTGCGGAAAGGCGGGGAGGTGGCAAAAGGGCAAAAGGTCAACAGTGTGAAGGAAGAAGTGCGATTCGTTGTTCAAATATTCTACGTACACTTGAAGAGAGAAAAGGAGACAATTCATGAGGCTTATGACAAGCAGCTGTATAGATCTAACTATTTGGTGTACATCGAAGTTTGGGTTATGTCGGGAATATCCTAATTGCTTCTGCGTACACCTAAAAGAGTTCCACTAAGGAAGGAGAGATCCATACAGATAATAAGAGCCTGAGAACCACCAGTTACTATCGTGATTGAAATCTCGAGACGTACTGTACTAAGTGTCAGAAGAACCCTAATCGCTTCTGAGCACACCTAAAGGGAATAATACTGAAATAGTGTCAGAAGAACCCTTATCCCCTGCGCACACCTAAAAAGAGGAAAAAGGAAAGGCAAGTCACGAGGCTTATGAGAAGTAGCTGTACAGATATTTATTTACCTGAGAACCACCCGTTTCTATTCTGTGCAGAAGAAGAAGGATCAAAAACAAGGGAAAGAGGAGAAACGCTTTGCGACAAGCAGCGGCACAGATATGCATTTTCCTAAGAGCCACCCGTTTGCATCCAGATTGGAACCTACTGAACCAAGGGTGGCCTTATAGAAACTATCGATAGTCTTCAAGGAAGAGAAAGTAGTCTTCACCCCGGATTTATGATCACTTATCATACTAAGGGACTAAAAACTCATCTAAGCAACTTCACACCAAAGGTGCACTGGGAGGAATATAAGTCGGAACCTCCAGATTGAACGGAAGGAAGCCTCGAAGAGGGATGCCTCCAGAGCGACAAAGATAGGCAAAGACCCTCTGAGTTCATAGAAAGACTGGAATGCACAGTAAGGATGATTTGCAGCCTAGCGATCTATTGTATATTTATCCGAACCATGGTTCACTCAGCCAGATAATCTGGCTGCAGCCAGATTATCTGGCTGAGTGAAGCAGCGATAAAAGAGCTTTCGTTCAACTTGTTTAGTTTTGAGTAAGACTTCGCTGTGGGAGTTAACCCGGAGTTATTAGCCTATATCTGTTGAGGCAAAGACAGCTGATAGTCGATTAAGACTAACTTACTTAGTCGACTGGACCAGTAGCAGGGGTGCGATAGGAGCGGTGGGTCATATCGTTGACCTTATAAGCTTCAGATTTAGATATCTACGACATACTGTACAAATAAATTCGACCGTCAGACCGACCGTCGACAACCCCATCATGCTCACCCTCCCCTCTCTCCTCAACAACCTCCTCAACGGCGTCCGCGTCTACGCCGACTACATAGCGGCGATAACGAAGACACGCACCGACAACCGCGGCGCGAAATTGTTCGGCCCAGCGATTGTCGGATTTTTGCGCCGAACACAGACCATCGCCCATCGCATCGGAGCGACACCCATGGCGCCACGTCGCGATGGAATTCCGCCACGCGAAGAGTAACTGGAACTTCACCGCTGCCTCGACAAGGCTAACAGAGATGTTTTCTCTGATGCCATGACGAAATGCATAGCTGACGTGGCGGTGAAGCTCCCGGTCGTGGTCGATGGCGTAGTTGACAACACCATCTATAAGTTCTTATCCTCCCTCCCCACGTTTATTTTGAGCTCAAGGCCAAGGGTGGCGACAACATCAGCCGCGTCGCCGACGCGATGGTCGGCGCCCACGCCGCGCACGCGACAGCTATCGCCGAGTCCGTTAACCCTACAATTACCGTCACGCCTTCCCAACCTTGTACCCCCGCTGTGCCCTCACCCCCAGTCTCTGCCTCCGAAATCCTCCCCTTCGTCTCCTCTGTCCTGGCAACCGTGCCTTCTGTCCCGTCCCCGCCCCGCTGTCGACGGGCATCCTCATACCCTTCGACCTCTCGCTATCGAGACCGTTCTAGGCACGATGTATCAGGAGAACGTTGCACTCCTGGCGAAGCACGAGGTCACCCCCGCAGCTGAACGTCGTGCTCATCTCCTTTCCGAGCAGTTCATCACACTGCGCGAGGGTCTCACGGATTCTTTCGCTATCCCGTTACTTCCTGAGCGCCCGCGCAAACGCTCCAGAGACAACCCAGACGGCCAGTCCGCAGACTCCTGGCCGACCGCCTACATAAATAGCAGGTCGACTTCGCGAGGTCACAGGCCAACGCCCAACTGGACATCGTCTCGCCGCAGTCCTTGGACAAAGCCTTCACAGACCTCGTACGGAAAGTCGGCGAGAAAGCCAAGTGCCTCGTCAGCGTCAGCAGGAACGCCAAGATGGCCGCAACTGACCTCCGAACCGCCAACAAGTTACAAGATGAGGCGGCAACGGCTTCCAGGGCAGCCTAAGATGCTCTCCACGCGACCACCAACGATGCCGATAGCGGCTTCGCCGACCTCGTACTCGTCGACACCTCTGCCCCTTCCCCGACGGATGCATCAGCGGCTGAAGTCGCTGCCGAGACCGTTACTGAAGCCGAGCACGTAGACATCGGCGCCAGTAACGACAACGCCACCGACCCCACCGCAGGCAACACTGAAGACGCTGTATACGCTGCAAAAAAGTCCATGACAGAACAGCCCCTGTTCGCTGTGTCAATTCCGTCGCCGCCAGCCGAGCCCCTACCGCCGAACACAAAACCACTCCAATTCTAGGAGCCGTTGCCCATCAAAAAGCTGTGTGGAAACCTGATCGTATCTAACAGCAAGATGAGGCGCCTTTTTAGGCGGGCCAAGCGAGCCTTGCACTCCTCGACAGAAGTGGAAGCTTCTGAGAAGGAATGTTCAGACCTCGTCTCCAAGGCCGCGTCTGGCTTAGATGAATGCGAACACATAGGAAAAATTGCAGCGGTACGAAATTGTACGGAAGCCATACGGGCTCATGCAGCCTCAATATTCAAGTCTCGCAAAGCAGTCTACTCCCTCAAGTTATCGTGCTCCCGAGCCAACAACAGTATGTATGAATGTGATGCCACCTCCAGTGCTTTTAGCGGCCTTATTGAAGCCGACGACGGTAGCCTGTCAGACCATTGCCGAAATGCGGCGGACGAGGAGAGAGCTGACTTAGAGACTATCAGACTTACAGATACACGAGGTGCGTTGGTGGCCATAGATTTCATTACGTGCTTTATTGACCCGCTACCGAACCCGGGCACTGAGCCAGAATTGGCACAGCTTGCTGCTCAGAGACAGGCGGCGACTGATGCCGAGCGAATGGACGTCATGGACTACGTCCACATCGTGGCGGATGACGTCGAAAGCTACATCGACGACGCAGACTCTGAGGGAGAAAATTCACAGCTCTAATAGACCCATGCCTCATCTTCTCGCCCCAACCTCTCCCTCAACCAACCATCCACTACCTACGCACTGCCTCACCTCCCAGACATATGTATTCACCGAAAACTCCTTCTCTTCTAACTTATCTGCCGTCCAGGCCCATTCTCAATAAGTTTCCGCCTGTTTCCCGCTCCGCGCTCGCTAGGCCAGGCTGTCGCGTCGACGCTAGGTAGTTGGCGCAGCCAGAGACATCAGCTACGCCTTCGGAGGTCTTTCAGGGTATAAGTTCGTCTTTTCTGGGCAGCATGTACCTCGGTTGTCCTGCCCAAGTCCTTCCTGCGCAAAAGAGTGGTTCCTTTAACGCGACTGACGTTGTTCATTGTTTTCCCTTTGCGGAATTGGGCGAGTCTTATCCCGGTGAGAAGAAGACTCGCCCTCTTAGAGATCGGGATTCCTCGTTTAACAGGGGAGGTACAAGCACAAGATCAAGATAAATCACAAGACCAAGATCTCGTCCTCTCCACTACGTGCATCCAGCCCCCACATCCCAAATCTCCCCCATAACACAGACACAATCTAACACACCGCATATTGTGGCACCGGCCCCGCCCTTATCCTGCACATTCACATCTTGCAGGAGGAGCGGGGAGAGCCCCAGGACCTTCACCACCTGGGGCTCTTGCAGCACTCACGTCCAACGCTTCAACATCTCCACTCCCCCAATTCTCGCTTCTTCCACCGCCGAACAAGTTGCTGTCTTCTCCGGCGACCTCGAGGCGCGCAACAAGCGCCTCTGCATCCCATGCGCAGCCGTCAAGGGGAATACGCACCCCTGTCCCATCAACACTCCGTACAACAGCGTCACACCGGCTGTCATCCTCACCACCTCTCGGATCTGTAAGGGAGACGCCGCCTGCCCATTCCTTCCTCCACGCAGTACTAGAGCACCGATGACGGCATCACGTGCGGCGCCCAGCCCCGGGCCGTCTCCACCAGCAACCATCGCTCATCCACCTACTCCTTCGCTAGCAGCGGATGTACCGCCCGTGCCCACACTCGCAACTCCAGGCGCTGGCAGCACGCCTCTGCAACGGCCTCAGTATACCTTTCCTAAACTACCCACCAACCTCCCATCCATCATAGAAATTCTCCCCACGCCCCTCCGGACGTGCGATTTCCACGCTACCATCCCTGGTTCCATTCTAGCTCGCGCGGCTATCCTCTCGCAGCGTCTGATCCGCAATGTTTACTTTGCGGAGCCCAGCTCGGTTGCGGAGGACACTGCGTAAGATCTGTACGATCTGTGGACTATCTCCTACCAGCTTGTCTTCCGCAATACGCTTCGTGGGGAGAGCGGATGGCGCAAATCGTCGGGACGCCTCGCAGCTATGACCCAGAGACTCATGCGCGCTGAGCGCAATGAGTACGGAGAGCTGAGGGCGGAGATTCTCGGGGCGCACGAGAGGCGCCTCGAGCTCGAACAGTCTGCCGCCGCGAGGAGAGCGGCCCGCGATGAAGGCACCGAGATGCGCCGCCGCATAAAACGATCCCAGAGCCTAGGCGATAAGGCACCGTACGGCAAAGCGGCCAGAGCACTCGCCCAAAGCGCCACGTTTGATCCTGCGGCGCCGGGAATGCTTACAGGATGAAATCTCTCCACCCTGTTCCTTCTGCCGACGACCCTGTCTCTATAATTCCACCTAGAGATCTACCGCTGAAGCCTAGCGTCAGCTTATACACCGTTCTATCAGCCTTATCCGCAATGGATAAAGACTCTGCGACCGGGCCTGACAGAGCAGACATCCGCTGGCTACTGATCGTCCCCAATACTGAGCACAGGGTCCATCCTGACTTCTCCGGCCTGGAGGTCCTCGCCATGGTAGAGCAAAAGCTCGCAGCCGGCGAGTTCTCTTCCGACGTTAGCCATCTGATATCTGCCGCCAGCCTCATCTCCCTCGACAAATGAGGGGCGAATATCAGGCCCATCGCCAGTGGCGTCTTCATGATGCGCCTCATCACTAAGTCGCTCATGTCGGCGTCTATTTCCGAAGCCAAGGTGCACCTGGTACCGCTCCGGGTGGAATGCGGCGTCAATAATGGCCTAGACGCCATCTTTCATGACGCCAGAGACGCCTTCGACAATCTCGGCCATGACCCGACGTACATAGGCGTCTCCGTCGACACGTGCAATGCATTCAACAGAACGAGTCGGGCAGAGATTCTCAGTCAGACGGCCGAGCACTCTCCCTTCCTCATCCGATTTTCTAACGCATTATACGCGAAGGGGCAGTCGTTCCTGCGGTTTGGAGACGAACATCTCCGCAGCCAGGAGGGATCTCAGAAAGGGGATCCTGCGAGCTCCCTCATGTTTGCTCTCGCCATCCACGCCATTTTCCAGCGCATCGAAGCGGAATGCAACCTCATCGTGCATCGCTGGTACGCGGACGATGGGCTGCTCGTCGGAAAGATCGAGCAGGTCAATCTCACCCTCGACATTATTGCCGAGTACGGCGAGGTATGATAAGTAGTAGGTTGACCGAGTATACTAGCCCTACTACTGAGTACAAGTATACTCGAGTACAAGTATACT
>JAULCF010415543.1:0-11543 GCA_032361265.1 Devaleraea mollis | reverse complement strand
TACCCAAACCCGACACAACTTTCTCGCCACCCGCACCAGACACACTTCCTACATAATCGGCGTACGGGAATGAGAACTAAATCTCATACACTCCCTTCATTTTTGACACCATCACCTCACCGCACTGCCCGTGCCGCCGCCACCAGGTCGCCCGCCCTTTGTTGTGCACGCGGCCCTGAATTCAGGGTTTGCTACAGACCAAAAAAACTTAAGGAGTCTACTCCACAAGTTTTTCGCTTTAGCTTGCGATGTCGCAAGCTTGCGACTCTGCTCCAAAGTTACTAATAAACTGCGCTACAGTATGAGAGTCGCGGTAAGTCCTTAGCCGAGTACATACTGAGTTCCCTGCAGTACATCCCATCATGATGATCATGGGGTGCATGACGCATTCGCGTTTTTAAGCGAAGATTAAAAACTTACTAGATCCGATCCCCCGATATCTCCGTCCGGAGTCCAGCTCTGCCGGAGACGGCTGTTCCAAAATTTCGTCGCCAAGCGCATCCGCGAAAATAGGCGGCCGCGATCCCGGGATCCGAGGCGTTTTAGTTTAGAAACGCGCCAAATTTGCTTGCTAAAACAGCAGTCACTGCACTGCAGTGTCTGATAATTTCGAGCGTCGCTTAAATACAGGGCAATTGCACTGACATATATCGCACAAAAAGTTGTATATCCGAAAACGAACCAACACGATAGGGCAATTTCTATGCTATAGATATGGCACCCTTTCCTGTGTGTAGTCACCTGTCGTTCTTGTGAACATCTTTCACCAGAATGCGGCCTTGGTGAATTTAATCGAAAGGTGAAAGCGGCTTTACAGTTATGAGCTATCCACGAAGGCGGTTTGAGGGCGCCCTCTCAATTCAGTCGTTTAGTGCGTACACCGCTTTTAACGACGACGTCACTAGCTTCTCGGCTATACTTTTGCGATGTGGAATAAGGAACTTTGAAAGCGGCGGTTTGTTTTAAAAGATCGATCGGTCTTTGCACAACCTCTGTTTTAACAGCGCAGATCCACGCTCATGCGTGAAATTTGTAATGCCACAAACTTTTTAAAGTTTCCATGGAACAGCAGCTTTGTTATTTTCCAGTGACACTGCTACAAATTCGAAAGAATCCTTTTGAGAGATCTCCTTTCGAATTTGTAGCAGTGTCGCCTAGGCGATCGCATAACTCGAGTGCTACTATCAAGCACTGCGTCACAGTCCGGAATTTTAAAACTTAGTGCTAAAAAACAACTTTGGAGAAGGACGCTTCAACTTAAAAGTACGTTTAAAACCGTACATGCCTCATTTTTTATAGATCAAGAGCTCACAAGGATGAATGAAATTGAAGTTCGATGACAGAGTAAACACTTGGCGCCATGGTTCTGCGCCAGCAGGATTCAACGCTGAATCCTTCCTCAGATCTGACGACTATACCCCAAACACCGTCAGAAAATGCTCATAAGCATTCTGCCGAATCACGACTGTGTTAGTCGTACATTTCTTTTCTTTTCTCTAATTTTGCCCTCAATTCGGCCAGCATCGCTTCCCTGCTATCCATTACGACTTGCCCTGCTTTGTCAACAGGCTTCGGAGGTGCGGTGCGCGGCGTCATATCATGACCATGCCCCCGAGGGGCTCCGCCTCCTCCCCCACCTCCCCCATTCTGAACGGCCGAGTGCGTCTCCGCGAGCAGAGAGTACAGCAAATCCAACTTGGCCATGACGCGCGCGCCGTCACTGCCTTCATCCTCCCCCCCTCCGGCATCTTTAAACTGATTGAGCGACGGCACTGGCGGCGCCGCCGGTGGGTTCGAGCCTGGCGGTGGCGGCGGCGCGACGCGTGAGCCAGCTGGAAGGGCGTGTGGAGGTGGCGGTGGAGGGGGTGGAGCGGGCGGCACGGCGGAAATTGATGCAGGGACTAATTCTGACGATGGAGGTGGTGGCGGCGGTAGAATATGACGGGGAACTGAAACGGGCGGTGGCGGTGGCGGTGGCGGCGGTGGCGGTGGCGGTGGCGGACGAGGCGGTGGGGGTGACGGAGGTGGCGGAGGGGGTGGTGGGCCTGAGAGAGGAGCAAGAGATAGGCGATTCTCGCTTGGGTGGGACTTCGAGCGAGGAAGTTCTGGTGACGGTGATGAGGATGATTCAGAGTTTGTAGATGAAGACGTTGGTGGTGTTTTTGCTTCTTTTGATTGGGACAGTTTGGGATCGTCTGGTTCTTTCACTTCATCGATCGCAGGCAGATTCGAAGACGGTGACATTTTTGGTCCATCTAAGTCTGGATCAGGCGCTGGAGCGGTAATAGTCTCAGTAAAACTAGGCTCACTTTCTTTTAGCGCCGAACTCTGAGGCGAAGAATTTTCAGCAGCCCCACCATCTTCCAAATCGCAGTGTGAGTTGTCGACTTTCGGTGGAGCTTCGAGATCAGATCCAGTCTCCACCAAAGGATTTGATCTCACAGATTGCTCCATCATAGACTCTGGAAAAACGGACGATTGTGAGGAACGATTGGATTCCTCAGAAGGATCTCCAGCAATTAACGGCACCGGAGCAGGACCCCAAGGCGGATGAGCTGGGTGGTACGTCATAGAGGGGATTGAACGCAAAGGCGGAGGAGGAAACTTGGGCCGAGGATGTGGCCGCGATATTGCGCCATTGTCACAGACTTTTCCTGATGAAGTTTTGATGGGCTTTGACCAACGCTTCGTCACTTCTGGCAAAGAAAGCGACTTCCATAGCGCGCACTCGGGCGCCAGAAAAGGCGGGGGATGAGGAAGACTGCGTGCTTTCTGCTGCAAATTGTCACTCACGTCCTCGCCATAAACCTCGCCTTCAGCCTCGCCCATAGCCATGCCCTCAATTTCACTCTCGGGTGCATCTTCCAAATCCGAGGCTTTCAAAATCTGTGCACTACGAGAACCAAGCGCTATTCGTCGTGCTCTCAGGACGCGCTCGCGTAGGGACGAGAGGAGAAGATCAATCTCTACGTTGTGAATAGGCATCTTACTGCGCTTCGTCCCAGAACCTGTTTGCTGCAGTGTGCTGCTTGGCAGGGAAAATAGCGCTTTCTGTACATAGGTCATGCCGCTGCTGTCCCGCGATATTTGAAATGACCGTTGCACTTTTAAGTTTTAAAAAACACGGCAACGGATTCTGAAGCAATTTTTTAGTTGCACGTGGAGGCTGATTTTTCTGCGTGCACTTTATTTCTTCGCAAGGCAAACATGTTCGCGCGAAAATTCGCGCTCTCTGTCCGCCGCCTCGTCCATCCGGACAGTATCTCTACTCTCACACCTGTCCATGCGTTAATGTGTATATGATGGCAACTACAAACATATATGTTTGTAATTGCCATGGCAATTGCACTGGCTAGATGGCATCTACCGTCGCTGCCCATCGCCTTCGATACATACTTAGCTTGATGTCTACGACTCTGGCCGCTTCCTCTTGAATCTCAACGGCATCTCGGCTCTCGCACCTGCCCAATGCACTTGCATTTTTGCACCGCCAGAAGCACACGAAATAATAGCAGGAATTTTCTGATGGGTTGCTACTTTAATGAATCAGTAGTGGTCTTCCTGTTTTAGCAACTTGTTCTAAAACCGGAAACATTTCTTGAGAAAAAAAAACATATTGTCATGAAGTAACTTGACTTAACCATTGACTTAGAGAGAGACCTCAAGCTAATAAGTCGGTATTGATGTCAAGAGCGAGGACAGCCACGGTAGATGTCAATAAGGTGCCAAAGTGACATTATCACTACAATTTCGTGGTCCTTTTCATAAGAATTGAAATTATTTTATGAGAATACCTCTAAAAGTTAATCTTATTCCATTGACATGCAAGTTCTCATACGGTAAGTATCTCTTGAAGCTAACTAAATATTGCCGCCATCTTGACATCAAAATGACAGATTCGTAAGTACACGTGGCATACCTGCATGCACATCATGGGTACAGTGATTGACTTCACACACTCTGGCCCTCTCTCCACGCGGTTTCGTAGACCCCAGACAGCCGCTCGTCCGTCTCATGCATCGTCCCCCCCGCGCTATCCAACTTCCCGCTCCTTAATTGACTCGGCTCCTGAGAGCGATGATTGTGGAGTGAGAACTTTGCGCATCGGCGATCGATACCAACTTTTCAGCGTGTGGATGGTACACGAAAGCGAAAGTTTATCACACGGAAAGTATGGCTTCTACGATCTCTTTTCTCTTCTTAGCCTGTGCCATCCTCCTTCATTTTCTCCACTACCGGGCGAAGATAGTTTGCGGTCGGCTCGAAGCAGACGCAACACTCTCCCTGCTCGACGATGAACCACGACTCATTCGCTCAGCGTCGAAGCCCTTCTCCCTGTCTATTGACGCGGAATCTCCTGCTCAGGCCTTCATTCAGGCTCACCAGCTCACAGACGCGATCTCCCCTCCGCCAGAAGATCGTCGAAAACTCGTTGCCCTCGTCTCCGTCCGCAACGCCGCATCCACCCTTAACACCTTCCTCACCGCTCTCACTCCTCTCGTCGATGCCATCATCTTCCTCGACGACCACTCAACCGACACAACCCGCCGAGTTGCCCGTACTCATCCAGCTCCAATCGAGCTCCTCCTCACCAAGCCCGGCCCTTGGAAGCATCGCGAAGAGCTCCAAGACCGCGCAATCCTCCTCGCCTACGGCCGCGCCGTCGGCGGCACGCATTTCCTCCTCCCAGACTACGACGAGTTCTTCCACGCCGACTGCACAGCCTCAGGCCTTCTCCGTGCGACCATCCTCTCCCTATCCCCCGGCGAAAGCCTCGTCCTCCCCTGGATCGAGGCGTGGAAATCCACCGCCCTCCAGCGTGTCCTCCCCGCCGACGCATCCATGAACTTCCTCACGCGCCGCCAGACAATCATCTTCGCCGACGACGGCGACGTCTCTTACACGCCCGCATCCACACATTCCCGCGCCCTCCACGGAAACGCCTCAATCCACGTCCTGCGCTGCCCTCGCTCTCTCTGCCCGCCTCCCCCGCGCTACCGCGGGCCATCCACTCCCCTATCCGACGCGGCGAATGTCAAAACTCTCCCCGCGTGCCCCATTGTCGAGTTCCGCTTCCTCAGCCCCGATAACGTCATCCTCAAAGCGGCGTGGTACGAAGCCCTGGGCCGCGTGTCGGGCGTCGAAGACAGTGCGACGCGCGGGAAAATGATGGACGCAATCGACGTGCCGCTCCAGAATTCGCGTGTCGATGGACGCCGCGTACACTTGGCTCCCATTCCCACCGCGGCGCTCGCTGATATCGACAGCTCTGGCTTTCTCGCCCTCGAGACTTGGCGGGCGGCGGAGATACTGCGGTGGCGTGCCGAGTTTGGAGACGAGTTTTTTGCCGGCCTGTCCGCGTTCCAGACGCTGGACTTTCTGCGACTGCGCGATGTCCTCGCCGGTGCAGAGGCGAGGAACGTGGTGGAAGTGAATGTCCCGCGCAGACTTGGAAATCGGACGTTCGTGCTCGCGTTGGATGATGACGCGCTCAAAGGCCTGCGTGTGCTCGCTGAGGAGGTGGCGGGGATTGCAGAGGGGAAAGTTTTGGAACGTATTTGGGTCCCAGGGCCTCGTCTAGGGAATGGAGCTGGGGAGGTTTTGTCTGAGTATGAGGACTGGCAGGATGGCGTTGCGGAAAGTATTGAAAGTATGTTCGTAAGCTCGGAGCACTCAGTCGCTGTTTGCAGCTCTATTGGTGTGGAAAGAGAGCAAGTGATAGAATTGGTAGAAATGCTGATTCGAGAGTGGCCGAGTTTGCGTATTGTTGCCCTGCGGCTTGCTCACCCGTTCGTCGCCGACAATCGCGCCGGAAATGATGCTGCACTCATTTTTGATGGCGGCTTAGCTTCCCTGGCGTCCCGTACCGGCAACAACTTTAAGTATGTGAATGCTTGCACTGACATTCTAGGGTCTCTCGCTGGTCTATCAGTTCTCCAGCAGCGTGTCTTTGGTGTGATCGCGGTGGACTGGCAAAAAGTTGTGCTTTTTGCTGAGAAGTATCATCGTGAATTATCGAGCCGTCCAGAGGAAAACACGTTGATCGACGTCGAGGCTCCGCCAGTCGCCCGGCTACTATTTTCGCTTAACACCGGCCGATCCGGCTCTCTTTATCTTTCTCGTGTACTGGAGACGCTCGGGCCTACGGGTTTTATCTCCCTGCACGAGGCTCAATGCCCGGATAATTTTTGTAGTGGTGGCGGCGCTGTGAGAATGCAGGAAACGCTACTTTCTGCTTCCTACCAGAGTCGCCGCGCCGTGAAATTTGGCATGCTTCGACAGGCTCTCACGAACAGGATGGAGGCCGGAGGCGCCAGCTTCCGAACGCACTCTCTAGATCTTTATTCCGGCTGCAATAATTTGCCTACCCAAAGCCGCTCTGTGCTAGAGATTGGCTCTGCGGAAATGTCACGAATGCATGTCTTTGAGGATGCCGTCTACTCGGAAACAAACCCGAACTTCAAGGCATGGATCTATGATGTCGTCTTGGATAGTCTTCCGGACGTTGGGTACAGTATCGACGTTATCGTGTTGCGTAAGTACAGCCCTGCAGTTGTCAAGAGTCTGTACGAGACGGGCTACTTTAGCAACCGCGACGGTTACAACTGGATGGAGACGTGTGCTAGCGTTAATGCGCTTATTCCGCCTTTAGATTTGGCTCGCGGTGATGCAGACTTAGGCCCTCACGATAAGCTCATATCATACGTACTCAATGCTGAGGCTGTCACTAAGCACGTTATTTCTACGTACCAGCACCGAGCTCGGTTTACAGAAGTTCGCTCGGAAGATGTGTACGGCAAAACTGGTGCCCTGGCACTGCTCAAGAAACTTGGCCTCAAACCAAACCGAAAAACTCTTGCTATCGCCGGCCTGAAAGTAGACAAGTACTCTTACAAAGATACGAGAAGAATAACTGGTCGAGATGCCAACAATAACCCACGCGGATTTCTGCACACGTCACTACATGATTGTGAACAAAAAGTCTCTGCTTACTTGCTGAGATTAACAGAGGCAGGCTCGGCCTTCCCGGAGAGGAACGTCATTCTAAATTGAACTCAGCTTTTAATCTTAAAAGAACTTGCTTCAGAAAACGAGCCCTTTACATTTAATTATTTTAACGGAGTATCTTTTCCGTTCAGCATTGGTAGTAAGTGCTTCCAACTTGCATCAGACGCGGTGGGCACGCCAAACCCGAACTGATACCGCCATCAGGCTGATTGCAATGCATGCTAGAAACTCCGCTGTTTCGCCATTTGATTCTGACAGTGTGACTGATCCGTTGATGCTCGCTAGTTATGTTCTTATTTGTGGCTTTAAAGGATAATTTACACGAGGAGGGGAGAGAGTAATCTCACAATTATTATAGCAGTGGTTCACATTAACTGCGTGCGGAGTCACTCATCAGAAAGCAGTGCCAAGATGTAGGGGTTGTTCTTGCTCAACAGGGTCTGCTTCAGGCCATTGGCTACTTCAATAGACTTCTTTTGCTCATGCTCAGTTCCCAACGGTAGCTTTTGAACGTCAGCAAGGAAAGAGTCCATGAGCGCTTGGCCCTTAGATACATCATCACCAGAGAGAGCCTTAGTCCTTTTCTGAACAAGCGAGCTAATGCCGTCCGCTCCCTCCAAGTCAGCTAATTTCCGCTTGGCCGCTCTCACGACAGGGGCCGGGAAGCGAGCCATTTCCGCAACATGTACGCCAAACGACTTCCCGCATGCCCCTTCCTTAACCTCATACAAGAACGTGATCCCCTCCGCCGACTTGTCTGTCAGAGCAGTGACAGATAGGTTGCGTACAGACGGCACCTCGGCTGCAAGTGCAGTGAGCTCGTGAAAATGAGTCGCGAAAAGAGTGGGCGCTCGGATTTCGGTCGCAATGTGATGGCTGATCGCATACGCCAGGCCATATCCATCACTGACACCAGTGCCTCGTCCGAGCTCGTCGATAATAATGAGAGAATTCTTAGTCGCCGACCGGAGAATGGTTGCTGTTTCAAGCATCTCCGACATAAACGTCGAGACTGCACGGTGCTGGTTGTCACCGGCGCCAACTCGACAGAGGATACGGTCGGTGATGGGAATACTTGCCTCAGCTGCAGGCACAAAACATCCAATATGCGCCATGAGCGTGAGGACACCGGCTGTTCTGATATAGGTCGATTTACCCCCCGTGTTGGGGCCGGTGATGAGTAGCAACGCGCCGCTACCCACCTCCATCGCTGCAGCGTCGTCGCTTGTGGCCCTAGCTCCATCAGCAGGAGAAGCATCGCTGCTTCCTAAGTTAATATCATTAGCGATGAAAGATCGCCCATCAAGACATTCCTCCACCATTGGGTGCCGCGCTTGCTTCAGCACAAGTCCACTACCCGCCGGCGTAATAGTTGGGCGGATGTACGAGTCGCCAGCACATCCCCCCGCAGCGTCTGAAAAGGCTGCGAGAACGTCGATCTCAGCGGCCAAGGCAGTGAACTTAGAGAATGTCTCCATGTAAGTAGAAGCGACATCAATAGTCTTCGCCCTCAGCTCACCCTCGACATCCTTGTAATCTCGTGCCACGTCGACATAGTTCGAGGCCAGAGCTTTCAGATTGCGCGACTGAAATCGAACACCATCCTTTCGTGTGTCAACGACAGTGTACCCCGACCGGTCCCGGATCAACTTCTCGTCTTTTCTCGTGACCCGGAAGACATACCCATATACATCGTGCTTTTCCAGCTTAAGCGCCTCATTCTTTGGCGGCCTGACTTCCCGAAGAACCTTCTTGTGCTCGTCGGCAATGTCTGCAATGAGCGAGTCTTGGGACTCGCGGAGCTCGGCAAGCTGGACGTCGATCTTCGGGCTGATCACAAACTCACCATTCGAAATCTGGTCCAAATCAATCGTGGTCTCCACGAGCGCCTCAAAATTCCCTAACTCCTCCGTTAGCAAGCCCAACGGCTCCACAAACCGCTTTTTCAGCACACTGGAAGCGCTCTCGTCAATCGCGCCTGCAAGGTAGGGCAATCGGATAGACGACTGATAAAGTCGAACGACGTCCTGAAGCGATGCTTTGGCCGCGTTGTTCTTCGTGAACCGGCCAATCAGCGCCGCAAGATCAGGGAGCCGATGCAGGTGCTCATTGCGCACCGCCAAGCATGCTTCGCGTCCTTCAATAAACGCTTCCGTCACATCCAGTCGGGTGTTAATGGCATCTCTGTCCTGCAGCGGCTGCGCAATCCAGTGCCGCAACAAACGCGATCCCATCGGCGTCTTCGTCCGATTGAGGAGGCCAAAGAGCGTCGCGCGTTTGCCACCACCTCCATCACCCGTGAATGGAACAACATTAAGCGCCCGCAGCGCAGCAGTGTCCAAGTGCATAAACGCGTTGTGGTCAACGCTCGCGACAACGCTCGCGCCCTCATTCGCCGGGTCCTCCATAAGGCGCAAAAACCCAATGACGGCGGCCGCAGCCGGCAGCGCGCGCTTCATATCCAGAAACTTGACAAGCGGCAGCGCCGACCCGACAAGGCGCTCCAAATCGACGTCCACGTCCTCGTCCGCAAAGCGCTTCTTCTCAAGGAACGTACACGCGATGCCACACTCCTCCAACATGGCACCCATCTTATCCGTCTCAAACTTGCCCAGGTCACCGTCGCACACCAGCACCTCCATCGCATTGACCGCGACGAGCAGACTTTCCAGGCCGGAAAACACATCGTCATCATGCAGCTCCATCAGCGACATCCTCTTCCTTCCCGCATCCCACGCGGCAACGCCCACATTCCCCGACGCGCCCGACTTACCCTTCCCAAACACTCGCACTGCCACGACCGTCCCTCCGTCCATGAGCGGCCTCTCAGGCAGGTTATTAACCGCCACGTCTAAGTCCATCCACTTCTCGATCTCGTCCAAACTGCCGGGGCTCGCCTTGGCGACGACGCTACACACGCCTTCCTTGGAGACGTTAATAAGCACGACCTTCTTGCCCGCCGAAAACAGAGCCGCAGCAGCCATGTCCCGTGCGGCCCGCGGCGAGACCATGAGCGTGTCGACGGGCCCGTCGGGGCCAGGCAGCGTCTCCGGCGCGCGAGGGTCTTCGACGCGCAGGGCGGCGGCGAGGGTAATGCACGAGCCATGCAGCGCGAATTGGTTCTTCGTCGTGTGCGAGAAGAGGCGCAGAGCGCCAGGGGGAGAGGCGACGCGCGAGATGCTGCGGAGGTACTTCGGGATGGCACCGTCTTCGAGGCCCAGCGCCGAGGCGACGGGGGAGGACTCTGGCATATTGGAAAAGATACGCGAGAGAAGGGGCGAGTTTTGCGCGGGCGGGGCGTGCGGGATCCCTTGCCAGGCGCCGGGTGAAGCTCTAAGTTATGGGATTTGAGCACAAGATCGGCAAGCTTGGTTTTGGCTTTTGGCGCCAAACTCAATGAAAAACACGATCTGTTTCCCGCCATTTTGGGTGATGCGTTCTACCGATGGTATGAGAAATCTTTATTGAGAATAATCAAATGCTACCAACGTGTCAAAAGTAGGTGATTGCAGAGCCCCTGGAGAGAATTGAACTCCCATCTCAGGTATCAGAAACCTATATGCTAACCGTTACATCACAGGGGCAAAAGCAATGCCGCAGGCAAGCTTGGATATGCAGGAAATTAATTTGGTATTTAAACCTATTGCTCAGTTTAGAAACGGTTTGTTAATGCCTCACTACCATTTTAAAGGTTAAAATTGAGCACTTCGCATAGAAACAGTGATACTGCAGATCTGTAGACAGGTTTATAAAGCTGATTCCAGTCAATGGCATATGCCAACAATATTGTTTGTGGCGATCGATGGCCACAGACAATGCCATTGATAGGAATCTGCGTCATAAACCTGTCTAGGGATCTCGTTGCAACGATTTGCTAGTATATAGATAACCAGCTGGAGCAATGTAAGTACTGGTGCCTGTTGACTACCAGCAATTCCTTGTGTTAGAAACACACGGAAGATCCAGAAAAACACTGACTGCCGGAAAAAATCTTATTCGATCATTGCCTGTAATTTTTACGTCTCTACGGATTGTGATTGCTCACGACTAGCCGAGACTGCATGAAACTAGTCGCGAGTCGCGACTAGTTTCGCCTCGCGACTAGATTCATATGAAACTAGTGCATATGCAGTCACGACAAGTTCGCGACTGCTCCTGATACATCACAAATTACATCAGTAAAGATCACAAGTCATCGCAGAGGGCCTACTTCTGATGGGTCAAGCGATGTCGCACGATGTCATTAGTGTCATCGTATACTATTATTGGCATGCCCTCTTGGGGTGTTGACTGGAAACGCTTTGGCGGGATTGCATCGAATATTATAAGTTCTGAGTAGGGAAATAATATCAGTATATTATACTGATATTACTTCCCTATCACAATATTATTATGATACATTGCGGAGTAGGATATTCTGTACAAATCGGTTATGGTGCATGAGTTTGGGAACGCTTCTTCTACTAAAGCATTTTTCCCGGTAGAAGAAACTTTCCTTACAGTAGGGTCCAGTAGAATTTATAACCACCCCCCCC
>JAULCF010414432.1:0-11543 GCA_032361265.1 Devaleraea mollis | reverse complement strand
GCCATGGAACGCCGTTGGCGTTCTGGTGCGGTGAAAAAACGTCGCGGGGGCCATGCAGCACCAGCTACATGAGTCAGAACGACACCGGGCGGCGATCGGTCATCCCAATGGCGATGGGGCGTTATTGCCATTGGACTAAGTGCAGGCTAGAAGTGTGGCCCAGAAGTAGAAATTTGCGGCTTCGGCTCTGAGCTCACCTTCGGGCATGAGGCAGACGAAACCGTGGAGGGAAGCGAGCCCAGAATACTCAGTGGTCTCGCCTGTACGGGTTTGGACCAAGAGCTTGAGATGAGAGACGGCATTCCGTCCGGCCCCGCGGCGGAGTGGTCGACCATCTTCCGCAGTACGGCCTTGAGAAGTTTTCGGAATGGAAGCGTGACGGACGGTAGAGACGCTGGCGGGAGGATGGGGACAGGATTCCGTTAGGGGTGCAGCACGAACAGCGCAGCCTGCACGACTTCGTCAGTGAGGTCAGATGAGGCTGCGTGGAGAATAACGCGAAGATATATGCGGTATTGAGCTACTTGGGCGAGGTTTCGGGCACTCTCGAGCCTCTTTTCTGGGGCCGCACTAGCGCGCTTTTTCTGAGAGAGGGCGGCGGGATGGTGCATCAGTCATTCTTTCTCGGGAAGCCTTCTTTATAACCACGTTTCCTTTGCCTCCATCTTCCTGGTAAAAGCGACGCGCGACAGCGAGAGTGACTAGCTAGCGGTACTAGACGGCGTCCCTGATGAGCGCCGATACAGCGCCATGGGTGCGAGTGATTCTGACGCATCAGCGCAGGAAAACTTCAGCAAGCGGCGGTAGGCTTGGAGGCATGGCTTTGGGATGTACCCGAATGCACGAGTACGAGAGAGCTCTGCCTCGCCCGTGTCTTTGATCTTTGAACGTGGGCGGGCTGGTTCTGGCGTTGGAGTTTCGGCAGGGGACAGGGCATTGATGTGCCAGGGCGAGGATTGGCCGAGCTTTCCTCGGCTGTAGAAAGTAGAGTCTCTGACCGAGAGCGTTGTGGCGCACGATTCGAGAGGGCGGTATGGGGACGCCGGATCGCAGTCGATCCGCCACGACCGCTCGTGGGCGCCCTTCGGCTGCCCGCCGGGTGCAGGCTTGCGAAGCGCTGCGCAAGAAGGGTAGAAGCACCAGCCAGCGATGGCTGCCATGCGTTTGAGGCAGCCGACGCGAGCGATGATAGCTTCGGCTCTGAAATTGCGTCGTTCGTAGGCCATCGAGTCCGGGGGAGGGCTTAGCTTGGCGGTCAGGAAGGTTAAATGGACATTTACGTGAGCGAGCCACGGGTCAATTGACCTTAAGGTCGCTGGCGGATTTACTGTGGCGATGTAGTGAGGAAATTTCCTGCTCCGCTTGGAAGTTAGTCCATGGGAATGGCTGGCAAACGAAATCGGCTAGGAGGCTGGGGGTGCGGCCAGTCGGGGCTTTTGGGCGGTTGTGGGGGATAATTTTGGGTGGCTGGTGGCCTTGGCGCAGGTGGCGGTGGTAGAGTTGTCCGTGGTGGTGGTGGTGGGTGGCTTTGTCTTGGATATTTTACTTGTGCTGGTCCTTGTTCAGCTCATTTATCTGCGCTTTGTGGAGCCAATCGAGTACCGTACCCCCCGCCAAACGAAGGTGTAGTGCCTTTCACTTGCCACACCAACCCTCTTCTTAACCCCTGCACGTTCTCCCTGTGCAAGGGGCTGGGATTTCCAACCAAGGTGGACTGTAAGAGCTTTATGTTAGATCTACCGGCGCGCCCAAGCCCACAGCGGATGGCGCGTTTGTTTCCCAGTCGACGTAGAGCTAGGGTCGAGTCTGATTAAAATTGAGCGTCGAAAGGGACTGAGAGGAGAGTGGGGGTTGTGGGTGCAGGGTGTATACATGCCGCCCAGGGCAGCAGCGGAATAGGTAGAGGCAGAATGGACGAGTCGGGTTTCCTCATCTTCCAAACCTGAGCCCGGGGCTCCGGCACGTCAACGAGCATCCGCTTCGATGACCTCCCGGTACCAGGTGGCGCACATGGTCTTTGTCGCCCAGTAAGAGCCTGGCGTCGAGGCGAGCCAGAGTGCGCCCTGCTCGCTGGAGAGCAGCCAAAAAGGGGACTGGCGTCTTGTGCTCGGAGCTGGGTATCCGAGTCAGAATTTTCCGGCCTCGCAAACAAGGACGGCTTTGCCAGCGAAGTCTAGGGCTCCGCGCTGTATGTCGGTAAGACTTGCGGCGGCGTCGCTGCTGAATTCGACGCATTCGAGCGCGATGACTGGGCTTGGTGGGACGATCTGGGAAACTTGATCAAGGGCGTTTTCGGCGGCCGCGGTGACTCGGGCTTCCAGGGCAGACGGGTTAGTTCTGAAGCCCTCCACAGGGCCTGCAACGCTTGCAGTGGCCTCTACAGGGGCGTGCTGCGCGAGGCGTCCAGCAAAGGCGTCTGTTGTGGCATCTTCGAAAGCAATGGAAGCGACAGCGTCGGTGGCTCGGGATTCGGCTGGAGTTGGTCCGGCTCTGCCACCGTCTACCGCGATGTCTGCTTCTTCGCTGCGTTCGTGATGAGAGTGCGCGCCGAGAATGTTGTCAGTCGCCGGGACGGGAGGCGCTAGTTTTCAAGTACGGACGGTACTGCTGGGGATGACAGGTCGGGCAGGAAATGGCGAGCAGGCCGCGAGCTCAGCAGCTTCTTGCGTTGGCGATGTATCGGGCACGGCTGCCAGCGTTGTCGGATGCTGCAGCGCCAGGGAAGAGGCGGAGAGCGGTGGCGCAGTGGCGCAAAGCAACCACGCGGGCGCGGCGGTTGTCCCGTCCATCGGCCCAGCCTGTGTTCTCGGCCGCGGCTGAGATTTTGGTGGCCTGGAAGTCGAGGCACCAATCAAGGAGAGCTACGTAAGTGGCAGGGGCATCCGACAAGCAAGTGGATGTGGGAAGTAAATACTCGCTACCGCGGGCGATCTCAGCGAAAGCGTCGCGCAATTTGACCCCAGCGGTTGTGTCGTAGAGGAAAACGCAGTATCCTCCGGGGAAGAAGTTCTAGACGAGGATGGTGACCCGAGGGCGTCGGTGAGGTCGTGCCCAGCGACGTCGGCAGCTGTGCTGAAGAGGGCGACGCAACTGCTCTGGTTTTCGGAGGAGAGGACTTCACCGTCCGGTTTGCGGTGGCCGAAAAAGAACGAGCACCAGATTTTGTGTGTAGGGAGAGGGAGTTCGAGAACATTGTGGCGGACGGGGCGGGGGCGCCACGGCCGTCCGAACTGTAAGTTCGCGAGTCAAGAACCCGTTTATTTGCGATTTCTGTGGAAGTCGAAAAAAATGCGGGGCTTGTGTCCGATTTTCGATCAGTTTGAACCAATAGAAAGCTGAGACTTATCTAAATCTAGCGCTCTTTACCGTTTTATGGGCCGATAAGTACTTCTTAGCCAACAAAGTGCCAAAGTTGGTCTTCTTTTTACCATGACAACACCCAGACAGTATTAGAAGCGGCCTTTTTTGCTGCATCACGGGCCAAAATGTGAAAATTGCCGTGTGACGTGATAGTCTGGTTGTTTGGTTAGGCGGCGTAACGGCTTCATGGAGTACGAGCCTGGATTCCCATTCCCACGGGCGCCTGTAATCAAGACAAAGTAAAGTGTCTATGAACGAGGCCCGGCGCTAAAGGAACGCATTGAATTCGCTGAGGTAAGATGTTACAGCCTCGAAGCTTTCCATCACACCTGTAGTCAAGACAAAGTGTCTATTGCGGAGGCCCAATGCTAAAGGACCACATTTTCTTAGCTGAGGTACGACGTTTCAGCCTCAAATTTCTCCCCCACAGGGAGGCGCCTCGCCGGAAGTGGTTTGACTTATCTATGTTAGGATAAAGATGCGCCGCCTTTACGTTCTGCCTGCGCCTGGTGCACATCCGCCTGCTCGACTTTTCACTGCCGCGGGGCCCGAGGTATTTTTCGTATTCTCTGGTGAGTTTTTTTATCTGAATCTAAAATTTCGGTGCCGTCATGCTCCCGCCTTGCACGCATAAACAGCGAAAATGCGGCAATTGTGTTGACGGGGATGGGGCGCCAATTTTTGTTCGCTGCTGTCGGTGCTGCTTACTGGAAACGGCTGGAAGACCCCTATTGAATCGGTCCAATGCTACGCCGGTCGGTGGTCGCATCCAGCGTCCTCCACGCCACCAGCAGCCGCGCAGCACGCGCCTATCATCTACGACGGTCGTGCAGCACGAACTTTCACATCCAGGTTTTGAAATGGATTCCGACAACCAGACTTCGCCGCTACCGCCATGGACTTCCGGCCCAAGCCAGGCTCACGCAGAGCTGGTACCTTACTTTTATAGTATTGTAGTATATGCACTCTTGTACAGTCGCTGTAGTACTGCGCCTACTCCGCCGTCGTATCGAAGAAACAATGTCCTTCTTTCAGCTACTTCCTCTGGAATGGGCCGTTCCCTCATAATTCAACAGAAACATAAAATGTTACGCGGCTAAACAACATTACTATCGCTAAAAAAACATTCAACGGGTGCACTCATCGGCCTTCCACTTCCAGGAGAATAGTCTCCAACGACCGGCGTTTCATACTTAATCTCACTGAGACAGCCCATGCTACTCCGCATGCGGCGGTCACCGAGATCTCTTGCGCAAGTCAGGAGGTGATTCACGTCATCTATTCGGATAAGTCGGAGATAATATTCACTGGCAAACGTCCCAAAATCTCCTAGTACCACAAGCCCGTAGCCATCTCCATCCCCGTCGCGCTATCCCCTAAAACTTCCACGTCACCCTCACGAGGCCTTTCCTTGATTCCCTTTGAATGTTTCCCTTCTCTCCTTCCGCACCGTTCCTTTCAACCGAACCGACGCTTCCGCCTCCTCTAACACGCGTACCTCATCTTCCTCATTTTCCCACCGACCCATCCGTCGCGTCCGCATTGCAGCATCGTCGCGTCGCGTCGCGTCAACCCACCTTTCTCTAACATCCACACATATCTCCTCGCCGCTTCTTCTCCCGCCATCACCATGACCTTCTCCCACGTCCTCTCCCTGCGAACTTCGAAGGGTGTCCAGAGCTTCTTCCTAGCCGCCGAGTACGTCTTCATCTCCACCTCCTTTCCATGCTGCTCCTCGACGCCACCTCCGTCCCTCCCGCGCTGCCTAGAGCCCGCCTGTCCAACCCCCTCCTCAGGAGACGTCAACTTCTGCGTCCAGTGCGTCTACAGCGTTTGCGCCCGCCCCCACGCCCCACAAACATCTCTCATCCCCTCCTCCCCAAACCAACCATCGCCCCTTATCCCGTCCCAGGTGCACCTCCAACTCCAAGACAACTCCACGCACCACCACATCTCCCTCTCTTTCGCCCACGGCCGCCTCTTCTGCTCCCACTGTGCAGACTACGTCTACGACCCCTACCTCGACGCCGCCATGACCCTCCAGCAACGAACCGCCTCCTTCCACCTCTGCACCTCCCCCTCGCCCTTCTACACGACCTCCACCCCTTCCTTGCGCTCCAAGCGCCGCCGCGTGTCCTCTCTCGCCAACTGGGTCCCCACCGCCGCTGAACCCGCCCTAATCACGTCCTTCACCATCGCGAATCCGCGCCCCTCCGCAGCCCCCGTTCCACCTGTCGGCCTCTAAAACCTCGGCAACTCGTGCCATATGGACTCGGTCCTACATGCCTTCCTCAAATCCCCGCCCCTCCGCTGCTACTTCCTCGGCGACGTTCTAAGGCCGTCCTGCGCCGTCTCAAACGACTGCCTCACCTGTGCCTGGTTCATGCGTGTGTAAGGACAGTAGTAGGGGTGATGACCGGAAAGTGGGCTGGCTGTTTCACAGCAGGAAAGAGTGCTCGGAGGCGATGAGGAATAGAAGTACAAGCATCTCTTTCTTCCACATTGAAGTTCGTCTCGGTACACTGCCAAGAAAGGAACGGATGAAAAATAAAAAACAGTGCTTTTTCTTTATTTTTGGAGACTGTCTGGTTGTTGTCAATGGTGGAAGATAGAGCGATTTGGCCCCGACCGCCAACGACGAGATGACAAGCAGCGAACAAAATGAACATCGCAAGACGAAGCGGCCAAGTGCGCTAGTTCGGAAAAGAATTCCCCGTCGACCTATCAAATTTCCCTGCCGATTCGGGAAATGCCCCGCATTATTACTTTTTTTTCTTCCGCATGAGAACGGGTCCTTGACTCACGAACTTACGGTTAAATGGTGCGGAGGCGTGCGGCAGCATAGTCTTTGGCAACGAAGCCGGCGCGGAGAAGAGGGGCATAAGTGTCGGCCTGGTCGCGGAAGGAGGCGCGGAGTAAGTCAAGAAGGGTAACAGAACCCTCGCGAGAGGCAACGCCGGCGATGCGGCAGATGCGCGTGGAATCCTGGGCGTCGGCTTTGGCTTTCTTGGCAGCATACTTGGCTTCGGCCGTTTGGTCACCGGCAAGGAAAAGCTCGCGACTGCGGTTCGCCGCCTCTTGACGGCGAGTCTCTAACTCCTGCGAAGCTCCGTTTTTGGCGCCTCGTCCGGCTCGGCCTCCACTGCGCCAAGCTTCAGTCGGTCCGCCGCCGCCGTTGCTGCCTTCGCTGTCGCTTCCGCCGCCTCCGCTAGCTCTGGTGCCAGCGCCGCCTTTCGCGCGCGCGCTGTCGCCCGACTAGCCTCTCACATCATAGCCGCCGCTGCCCTGCGCCGCATTGCCGCTGGGCGGCACGGGCCGACGCCGCCGCCCAGTGGCCGAGCTGGATGGCTTCCAGTGCGTTCCTGGCGTCGATTCAGCTGGCGTTCCGGAGCGCACATTGCCGTGCGTCACTCTCACCCGGTCGCCGACGGTGCTCGTCGCCTCTGGAGGGAGAACGGAGCGGCGGATAATTCTAAGATCCTTGGTTCTATATGCCGAATAACAAAGGTACAAAAACTATTCAGACACTAATTGTCTGATTCATATGCCAACACTGTACATTAAGAACATGTTTTTCGAAAATTTACAAACAGGTATGTAAACGTCACTTGTCAATCACACTACAGTATGAAACAAACGACATATGCAACTGCCATATGAGCATTCTTATCCGTACAAAACACTTGTGACGGGTAGTGATAGAAATCGTACTCTTCTTGGCAAACATAAAATCGCTGAAACCTATTCAAAGTTCTAGCCTGGACCGAGAGCTTTCGGTCAGCGCAAAGAACTTACCTTTCCGTGAAGCACCGGCTGAGAGATTCCATTGTAGGCGCTTTCATCATTATGGGAAGGTTTTGAAATATTGGCAAGCAAATAGTTTTCAAAGATCCACCAAGCACAACGCAGTGATCCTCGGAACTCTTCCTGGGGCGCGAAGGCAATTCGTCACCTGCTGCGTCCTTCCAAGAGCCTCAGCCTAGGCTTTCGCTTTCGTGAGGCCGCACATAAGGCAACAGTCCCAACAGGAAGCTGTTGGAAAAACAACTTCAAAGGCGAGTCACTTTTTTTGACATGTGTAACAAAATGTTCGATTTTTATCACTACCCGCCACACTTATTGTATAAGTCTTACTAATTTTCGCTACACAATCTCCATCCCCCATGGAAATGCGACAGAGTACAAATTCCAATCGCTTCGGTGCAGAAGAAGATGCTCTCCAGCAGCTTTACCACAAGCGGAAATGCGACGTAGTACAAACTAGAATCACAACCGCGCAAAAGACGATGCACAAAGATGTGGAGCCACAAATGAAAAAGTTGCGGCGCATAATAATTTCTGCCCAAATCCGATCAATTGAAATGCTAAATCATCGCGTTTACACACCAAGAGAAAATAAAAGGCTTACACTACCATGATATACACTACTACTAACGGGGAAGCCCTACTTAAAAGCGCCTCCCACCTTGCGTGTGCAGTATTGAACCAGCAAAACCCAATCAGGATGGCATTGAATCGCCTGAAGCCCAATAACACCGAGCCAAACCGCCAGACTCATGCCCCTTTTTCTTTCAGACATACAAGAGCTCCCAGTAAAAATAATAGAGAGGATGAAAGAGCTCGGCAGCGATCATGATTACGCAAAATAATGCCGGTACTAAGGAGGGGAATAGCAACTTCCGACCACTGCTAGACGGCAAAATTACGGCGGACTGTTCTCTTGGAGATACAATCTGGGTAGTACCCTTACCACAATTGACCGCCACGCATTCATAGCAAACACCCAGAGGCTGAAGTACGAACAACTTATAAAGAAAGGAACCAACCGGAGAAAGAGCCATGTCAGATGAGTCAGATGAGTCAACGATAAGAAAAAGACAGTGAAACCGCCGAGTATGCTGCCGCATCCCCCTTACCTCACAACCCGTTCGAAACTGTCACTAAGAGACCCAGGATGGAGAAGATCATCCTAGAAAGAAAGAGAATTCCCGTAAAAGAGCCATGTCAGACGCGTCAATGATAAGAAAAATACGAGGAAACAGCCAAGTATGGTGATACGCCACCCCTACCTCACGCTTCGGTACGCGCCTGGCACCCAGCGACGCACCTTCCCTTACGAGAACCAGGCCCCTCACCTACGGCAACTAGAAAACATGCCAAGAAAAGTGAACGAATAAGAAAAGTTAAAAAAGCCCCGCTGGAAATCTCAAAACACTAGGTGGGTAAGACGAGCACGCGGACATTATCAATTCCAAACAAACCGTTTAACAGCGTGGCTTCGTCACGACGTGCCATGAGCTGGTAGTACGTCGTCGGAATATTTACGCACTGCGTATGGCATGGTCGATACGGCGAGTACAGAAAATACAGCGATTACCAAACAATGTGTTTTCCATCAAAGTATCGCCGTCGCTTCCTTAAGACCGCCTTATGCGACGACTGCAATTTTTGTGGGAGAACTTTTATAAGTGCTCGAGATATTTTTCCGAAATAGAAGAAATAATAAAGTACCTCTGTAACCGAGCAGTATGAATATTGCTGTAAGATCAGACATATATCATAACTTCTCCCAACGAATACCATTCCTATGACGTCAAATAATATAATATACTATGATATATGTATAAACGTAATGATCATAATATGATCATTATGTTTATACATATATCATAGTATATTATATTATATTATATGACCTGCGCAGCAAAATACTTGAAATTCAGACGGTAGAATCAGAAAAAAACAAGTCAGTAAACTCAACGCATTATTATAAGTAACTTTTTATTTTGTAAAGGCCGTGGTACCACACGAATGGCCGGTGCCACTACTGAAACAAGTGCCGCATTCTTTGCATTCCAAAAAAAATAACGTAATAAGGTGAGTGTAGTACTCTTCGAAAAGAAGTTACTGCCTTCCCAGCGCGACTGTTAAGATAGGACCTTGACCAGAGATTAATTCACTTTCGTGCGGAACTTGCGGACGGGGGCAATAAATCTCTTGGTTGAACCAAATCCAAAGCGCCCGTCTATCGGCTAACACAGGGGCGTCTCTTGTGACCGCGTAAGGCTCGGTCGAGTGGAGCTCACCTGTATTGGCGGCGAAGATAGAACTGCTTCCGAAGCCACTGGCTCCATTATCTCCGCAATTTTTCCTTTCCTAGCAGCATCTACAGAATGTATCTTCAGCTGATGGTGGGCTTCCAGCGGCTTCTCTATCCGCGTCCCGGGCGGCATCATAGTCAACCCACCATAAACAGAAGATGGCGTTATGATTGGTGATCACGGTGTCGAGGCGGGTGTATATAGCCGCCATATCCGAGATCGCATCCCCGTCTCCCTCCTCTCCCGGGTAAGGGCGGCGTAGAATTGCGATCGGGTAGATGAAGATGCAAATGATTGCGGTTCATTTCTCGTCTCTCTTTGATCCCTCGTCGAGTAAAATGATTTCCCCGGCACGGGTGGAAAGATAGAAGGAAGAGCTTGGCTACCTGGTTCTGAGGTCCCCTCCATCATATTCGCCGCATCCATCGTCGTCGCTGTAGGAGGCGAGGTCGTCTTCTTCTTATTCTCCACAAGCTTCTGCGCAGGTAAACTTACATGTTTCGGTGTACTCTCCTCCGCCACATGTCGCGGGTGGCATTTGGTCGTCCGTGCCACCGATTCCATATCCATTCTTTCCATCTCCTTTTCCATCGACTGCGCTATCTCCTTCGTTAAGATTCTGTCTGTCGTCGTGGGCCGACAAGATGCCGCTTCCGTCTTATTCTGCACAGTTGAGGCCTGTATCCTGGTCGGTCTTTGCGGTGGTTGTGCCAGCTGCTTTCCCTTTTTTGTCTTGGATAGGAAGCTCCTGTAGTAGAGGTTCTACAGGCTTCGCTTGGTGAAGAGAGTTTCGTACGGACGCCGATGGGGCGCGATTGCCGGAGACATCCGCATGCTCTTTGGTTTGGCGCATGTGGGCGTCAGTCTGTATGATTGCAGCGGCGTTCTTTGCGGCGGCGACCGTGAAATAGGTCCCGAGGAAGACGTCGGTCTTGTTTCGTTGTTCCCCGAGAGTAGGACAGCTACTACCGGAGGCTTCGGCAGGGACAAAGGTTTTGCGCCGCCTTTTCTGGCTGTGGGCATGACTGAAGTGACGGTTTGACTGGGATTGGTTTGCGGGGTGACGCTCTCTCGCTTGATTTGCGAAGGGCGTCGATTTCGGTGCCTGCCTTGTCTTACGCGCGCCGGATGATCTCGGGCGTGCGCATGCTTCTCGATAGAATGTGAATAGTGCCTGCGAAAACGTGAATCCCGCGTCTGAGCGAGAGGTCAGCTTCGCTTGTGGCGCCGTTAGCGGTGGGGCGGAAGACTGTGGAGGCGAGATTGCTGAGCACGCGCTTGTAAACAGTGATGTCCTCGGGTCTGATGCCAGCGACGTCGTTCTCGATGAAGACCTCGAGGAACGCTTCGAGAAATAGGACTTGGAACTCTACGAAACCGCGCTTTTTTCCGTCGTGGACGATAACGAGGCGGCGACCGTCGAAGGCAGGTGGCACGACGAAGGCCCCGAGCGATGCAGGGAGCTTTGCGCCGAGCTCGCCGACAAACATGCTCCACCAGGCGTGAAAAATACCTACCCAGCCGCCGTAATTGAGAACCGGTGTGTCTCGGGCGCCGTCTTCGAAAACGTAAGAGAAGGCAAAGCCGAACCCGCATTCTGCCGGGATGGGGATGCCGGCTGCGCTGCAACGTGGGACGGAAAAATAAACAGGGAGACCCTTGGCGATATAGCTTGCGTGTTTGGCGAGCCACAATCCATCGAGGTGATTTACGCGGGGAGGGGCAGACAGACTTGAGAACGACCAGTAATTCCTGCGCGGCGGCGAGACGGAGCTCTTTGTCCTTTGCTTCGTTTTGAGCGCGGACATCCCTCGCTGTGCGGGCGGCCTTCTCTAAATTAGTTCAGCGCCAACCTGTGTTTCCTTAATAGAAGTGTGCCCTGCGGTAGTTTTTTTAGGAAGTGGTCTTTGCCTGTGTCAGAATGAGCGTCTGGAGGGAGATTTGTTGACGTCTCACCTACTACTAAAATTTCTGATCGGTAAAGAGCACTATTTATCGGTAGATCTGTCGGGGATATCCTATTCAAGCCAACGATAGGACCACCGCGCCTATCGCACCCCTGCTATAAACCCAACTAACTAG
>JAULCF010413321.1:0-11544 GCA_032361265.1 Devaleraea mollis | reverse complement strand
AAAACCTGCCTCCTGTAGTGTTTCCTGTAATAAGCCAGCGCTTTGGGTCTCTTGATAACCCAGTTCCGCCCAATTCCATATACTTTGAGCAATTTCGGTATACTTATCCGTTTTTTCATCTAAACCCTTTAAGGTGGCTTCCTTTTCTTTATCTAAACCCGCTTTTAAATTTTGTGCATTCACCGCACAGCTATTCATTAAAATAGCCATCATCATGGTCAATAAAAGTAGTCTCATAAAATGATTGATTTTTGTTTTGTATAAAATTTTAACGGTTCAATGTTCTGGTACTTCTTCTCTAACTTCATTCTTTAAAAGGCTATAAGCTAAATACCCACCTAATACATCGACTAAAAAATGAATGAGCATTAATAATAATAAAGAGTTGGTCAATAGAAATATCCAACCAAAAAGAATCGCCATCAAGAGAATCTTCAGCACTGCTTTTTCGCCTTGGTATAAATGCCCAAAAGCAAACATACAAGCAGGAATAATAATCGCCAACCAATTCCCTAATTCATTATTCTCGTTCATGGCTAAGAAATATTGGATAAAAAACCCTCTAAATATTATTTCTTCGCAAACCCCTGCACTAAAAGCAACAAATAAAAAATGTTTAAATTCTTCAAAAGTAGCAGGCAAAATAGGAATTTCTTTTAACCATTTTGTTTTTGTCTCTAGAATTTTTGTTGAATTTCGCAATTCCCACCAAACATCAAATAAATATAAGGCTAAAAAAATAGCTATTAACAACCAGGCAGTTGGCGTCCAAGTACCTACTTGAAAGCCTAAATCTGCAAATAATCGGCTATTCCCCCACCAAGTTAATACAATTAATCCGACACAAATCCACTGAAAAATACCATTTCCATAATAGACTTGTTTCTTCATCACCGTATCAAATTTCATTGTTTTCATTTCTGCTTGGGACTGAAAAACGGCCAATACGGGCAGTACAATTCCCAATAAAAACAATAAAATATGGTCAAATATGCCTAAATCTATTTCATTCATTTTGCAAATGTAAATACAAGGAAGGAATTAAGGAAGGATTGCAGGAGATGAAACCTTTTGCATCATCAAAACCTTATGATTCTAACGACAAAGGGCGACTGTTTTAAAACAGTCGCCCTTTTGAAGCATTTAATATTTATAATTTTAATAAGTGCTATTAATTTAAGCCTCGAATCACTCGAATGCCCTTCTCTTTAGTCGCTAAACATTGACTAATTTTATCCATCAATTCTTCTGGACCAAAAGGTTTACCTACATGGTCATTCATCCCAAATAGTTGCGCTTTATCTTTTTCTGTTAAGTAAGCAGAAGCAGTCAAGGCAATAATAGGCACATTGGCAATCATTGGATTTTCAGATTTTCGAATTTCCGCCGTGGCTCTATAACCATCCATCTTAGGCATTTGAATATCCATTAAAATCAAATCAAAATAGGTCTCATTGACACAATCCAGTGCTTCTAAGCCATTATTGGCAGTCGATACTAACACGCCTAATTTGGTCAACATCTTTCGAACAACCAGTTGATTAATTTTATTATCTTCCACCACTAAAATCTTTTTACCGACTAAGTAATGGTAAGGCACTAAATGCTTATTCGCTTTTTGTTCCAATTTAGCAGAAGCTGATGGAATGACATACGGTAAGTACACTTTGAAAATTGTGCCTTTTCCTAACTCACTAGACGCTTCGATTCGACCATTTTGTAGATCTACTAGTCGTTTAGTAATCGCCAATTCTAAGCCACTCGTATTAAATCCTTCGTAAATATCCGCCTCTGGGTCTCTCGTAAATTTACGGAACATCTCCTCTAATTTAGCTTTCTCAATACCTCGCCCATTGTCTTCAATAATAATTTCTATCGTAACGTTTCTATCATTTAATTGAAATAAAGACACTTTGGTATTGATTTGACCATTATCTGTATAACTCAAAGAATTACTAATCAAATTCGTCAAAATTTGGTTAAGTCGAACAGGGTCACCTGTCAATATCTCAGGTACTTTAGAGTCAATATCAAAACTCAAGACCACATCTTTTTCCTCCGCAGGTATATGAGACCACTTATGTACATCATCTACTATTTGTGGCAACTTAAAGTCTCTAGTTTGCATCACTAATTTACCCGCCTCAATCTTGGAATAATCCAATACATCATTGATAAACACGACTAGATTATTCGCAGAAAATTGTAAGTTCCGCAAAGATTCTTTCTGGTCTTCTCTTGGATTGGCTTCTAATAATAAATGGCTTAAACCGACAATTATATTAATAGGTGTCCGCATCTGATGACTCATCATGGCTAAGAAACTATCTCTCGCAAAAGAAGAACGCTCGATAGACTCCCGTTCTGCCATCTCCCCGACTAGCTTATTATTCAATAAATCTAAACTAGCTGCTTTCTCTTGTAATTGATTATTCTTGCGGTCAATTTCAGAAGTTTGCCAAAGAATTTCCTCATTCTTTTCTTTCAATACTTCATTGGCCTTTTTCTTTCGTTGATAAGATAGAAACACCGTCGCTAATAGTCCTGCAATCAACGCAATAACGGCTAGCAAAAATCCTCTCAATCTCAAACTCACTGCATTATCTTTTTCCAAAGAGGCAATTTGTTGTTTATGTTCTTCTGCTTCCGACTCTGATTCATATCTGGTGGTTAATTCCAGCATGGCCGTTGCCTTATCTTGGTCAAATAACACTTGTTGGCTATTCGCATACGCTTTCTGATATTTTAAAGCGGTAGGATAATCTCCTACTGTTGAAAAAGTAGCAGAAATCGCTTTAAATAAAGCAGGTATTTTGGTGCTGACTGGTAAAGCTTCTAATAATTGAGCAGATTTTTTCAGAAAAGGAACCGCTTTTTGCTTAGCGCCCATTTTTGCATAGATCACCCCAAAATTCTTTAAACATTCTGCTGTCCCAATAGTATCCTTTAATTCCGTTCTTATATCATATGCGATGGTATTATTTTCTTTGGCTTCCTCATAATTTCTTTGCGCTAAATGAGTTAAGGCTAAGTCATTATAATCTGTCGCAATATTTGGTAAATCTTCTAAAGAACCATGCAAATCTAATGATTGGGAAAAATAAACTAAAGCGCCTTCATAATCCCCTAATTCTAAAGTGATTTTTCCTAAGAAACGAGCAATTTCAGCTGCTTTTGGGTAAGCTTCTTGTCCAATATATAAATCAAAAGCAGTGGTATAACTCTCTTTAGCTTTTCCAAAAAAGTTTTGCGCTAAATAGACATCTCCTAATGCTTGATAGACGCTTGCCAATGCCAATTGGTCTTTTAGTTTTTCAAAACCAGTCTGGGACCGATTCAAATGAATAAGGGCATTGGTGTAATCCTTCTGGAAATAGAAAATTTGCCCAATGTGTAAGTTCACTTTGGCAATTCCTTTTGGTTTATCTAATTTTTTCCAACCATCTAAGGCTTCCAGCAAAAATTCGGTCGCGTTGGTGTAATCGAATCTTTCTTTAGTAATGATACCTAATAATTCGTTGGCTTGTGCCAAATCGAGTGCATTGCCAGTCTGAGTGGCAAATAATAAGGCTTTCTCCGCATTTTTTTTCGCTAATGAAAGTTCCTTACCTTCAAAGTATTGATTAGCAACGCGATTAAACAGGGTGGGATTTTCGTTGGCGATAGCATTTTGTTCTAATTGCTTTAAATCTCCATTTTCTGCCTTACCAGAAAAAGAGAGCAATAAGCACAGTATGCTTAGTAAAAGTGTGGTTTTCATGTATTTTCTCAATTTACCTTTAGCTATTGCAAAATTTTCGCCAAAAAAGAATTGTTACGTTTTTTGAGCGAAAAAATTAGATAAAATTTAAATTTATAAAAAAAATGATATCAAATATTGGGTTTTAGGTATCCAATTGGACGTATTTGCGCAGTCTCCTATTCTTAAAATTTAATTCATGAAATTCATATAAATTCCGTCGCTAAATTCTTAATCAAAATACAAATTTGTTAATACTATGCTAATGCATAACATTATTTCCTTTTTTTTCTTTAAATTGACGTATCATTAGCTCTTAGTAATCACCGAAACAATTAGACCCGATGTATGGATAGACCAATTAAGAAAAAAAAACATGCTGGTGCCCCAGACTGGGTCATCAATTCCCTTAAAGGGCTTTTACTATTTTTGCTATTTTGGAACATTAACAAACAATTCCCTAATGGTTTGTTAGGGGTCTCTAGCCAAGCAAGTCAAGTTCATCAAATACCCCCTTATATAGAAGAAATTTCTTTTAATCATTTATTAAGCACTACCAAGCCTAAAATCAATCACTTTATGGAATGGGGCGCCACAAAAATCCCTTTTCTTGAGCCTGAAATTATTGAAGACAAAGCCATTGCCTATCAAGTCTTTTCCGAAGCAACATTCGCCAAAATATGGACGGACTCTTTTACTGTAAAATATAAAGGACATGTGCTACGACCGAATAAAATCAATGCCATTTTTATTCGTCCAGATAGTACGAGTGTCACTTGCGAAGATGAAAATGATTTCACTAACTGTTTTTATCCTAATTTGGGCAAGCATCAAAAAGATTTTGCGCTTTGGTTATCCATTGAAACAGAAGAAAAGAAAACCTTTTTTACTAAAATAAAAGTTACCGAAAATCCGAACTTAACCTTTACCCCTAGCGAAGAAACTAGGCGGCGTTGGAAAAAATTAATCAATCGAGACAAACATAAATCTATTGATAATTTGACGGTTGTCAAACCACTTTTTCAAGACCATAAATACTTATTTAAATGGGGCGAATGGGAACGCTATGCACATGGGCCTAGAGGTGGTAGACGAGTAAAATTAGGCATCCAAGAATTTCAATCTTGGATAAATCATCAACCGTCCTTATACAAAGATCAAGATTTTGTGCCCTTCAGCATGTCTATCAATCATTGGAACCAAAAAGAATGGCATCAATCCTGGATGAATAGACCAACAGAAGCAATTTCTCTAGTTACTTATAATGAAGACTTTAGAGAAATTCTTCAAATAATTGAAGTTGGACATACTTTATCCATTCATTTCTTTATTAAAGGTGATTTCATTAAAAATTTATCTACCCAAACCCTAAGTGCTTTACCAGGCTTTATTTTTAATGATGACTACATTCGATTTAGCATTCCCATTGAAATAGTCGAAGAAAATTTTAATCCAAACCATGCTCCCTTAAGTTTAAAGACCTCTACTTTTAGTTTTCAATTAAATTCGGCTTTGGGAGAAAATTCTATTGTCAAAATGGATAAAAATGACCCCAAAAACAAAGCACTCTTCAATCATTATTCTGAAAGTGAAAGTGCAGAGGTGGTTCATATAGAAGATTACAAAACAATCCGTCGAATCATTACGCAAGACGACGTTTTTATCAAACCCTCCGAAATTGAGCATAAGTATACCCTTCCAGATAAAGTATTTAAAACAGAGACTTTTCCTGAATTTTATGATTTTAATATCCAACCACCGCTGATTAAATTAAAAGGCTTATCTACTGTTTTGGATAAAACTACTTACGATTTATCTGCCTTTCAAAACGCTAAAGAAGGATTTGAATTTTATATTGGGGAAGAAAAAGTCAAATTATTACAAGTCACTTTTACAGTTGTTCCTAAAGAAGGTAAAGCTATTCAATATGTTACGAATAATTTCACTCGAAATGATATTCAACGTCGTTTAAATAAAATAGAATCACAGACTAGTCTCTATTTTGATAAAATATTATTTGAACGAGCAGATGGCGAGCAAATGGTTTTTCCTTTGACTACTGCGCTGCATTTGAAGTAAGTTTTCATAAATTATTAGAAGTTGTTGATGGCTATTTTTTACACTATCCAATAACTTCTAATAACCTTCAATTCTTTCCCTTTTATTTATTATGTTTGTTTTTTGGTATTGCTTATCCAAAATCAACAAACTAACTATGAATCGTTATTCCATTCTTTTCTGCTCTTTCCTCTTTTTATTAAGCTGTGCCACTCAGCAGCAATTAGCCAATCCTTATGCACACATTAATGACCAAAAAGTAGTCGCATTGCTACAAAAATCTTTTGCTACTTCAGGTGGTTTAGCTAATTGGCAAAATAAAAAAGAATTGCATTATCAAAAACATGGTAAGCTAATTTTTGAATCAGGGGAAATTGAATCGGAAGTTATCCAGCAACATGATTATTATTTTCATAAAAATCCAAGTATTAATATTGGCTGGGAAGGAAAAGATGGTAAAAAGCATCAAATTAAATCGGTTGACGGAAATGCCCTCAAATATGTAGATAATCAAGTAGATAATACCGCAAAAACAGACGGATTAAATACAACTGTCACTGTTGCTCGATTTGTTATCAATGTCCCGTTTAAAATGATGGATAAAGGCGTTGTCTTGAGTTATGAAGGAATGGATACTTTAGAGGATGGACAAAAAGTGGAAGTCATTAAAGCCATTTATAATGCAGATAAAAATGTGCATCATACCAAATCCGATACTTGGTGGTATTATTTTGATGCCAAAGATAGTCGAATGGTCGCTTATTTCATCAAACACGATGGTCGATATAGTTATATCAAAAATCTAACCTATACAGAAGTCGGTGGCTTTTTATTTCCTAAAACGAGAGGCAGTTATCGAGTGGATAAAGACCGAAATATTTTGTTTACTCGGGCGGAGTATGCCTATAGTAATTGGGAAGTGAAGTAGTTTTTCAACGCAGCTTGTCTCCTATTTTTTAACACATAGTCAGATAGTCTTACACATAGATAACATAGTTTTAGTACACTCAAAATATGGAGCATAAACCTTTAGATAAATATAAATTAGACCTTAAGCATCTCAAAAAGAAGCCTACAAAGGTCTTTAAAAAATTAAGTTGTCCCGCCTGTGAAGCGCCGATTCCAGCGGATAATATGAACCTACAGGATAAAATAGGAAAATGTAGTAGTTGTGATGCGCTTTTTCCTTTTCATGAAGAAATTTTAGCCTTCTCCGATAAGCAGACGATAAAGCAAGAAGTTATTCGACCAGAAGGGATTGATATTTTTCATTTTCAAGAAGAATTGGATATAACGATTCAGCAACCTACAACTGGTTTTGATAGTTTTTTCCTTATACTTTCTACGATATTTCTTTTAGTTCTGGAATTCTATTTTATCATAGGATTTCCTGCTTGGATACCTGCCATGTTTGCTTTAGCGCCAATATATACCCTTATCAATTTTATGAATCGGTCAAAACATAAAGTCTATTTAGCTATTAATGAACAAACGTTAACTATAAAATGGCGGCCTAAAAAATTCATTAAAGATAAAGTGTATGATGTCCGTGATATAGACCAAATTTATGTCAATAAAAGTAATGGGATATCTATGATAATTAATGGGCATGAAGGACAAAAACACATTAAATTATTACCCAAATTATCTAGCCCTTCTAAAGCCAAATATTTAGAACAAGAAATTGAAAAACATATAGGGATTATTGACCGAGAAGTATTGGAAGCGAAGAAAGAAAACTAAGTGCGGCTTCTAGTTGTTCTATAAAAAATAGTCTTGGGATTGTGTTTGTAATCGCCAAATTTATTGGAACTGTAAATTTTCTGTTGATTTTATTTTTTCGCAGAAAACTACTAACGTCCCATCACACGCCCTACTTGTCATGTCGCAGACATCTACTTACAGAAAAGCGAGTCGTTAGTAGATGTCTGTGACATGACAACGGGAGGTAGTCGTATAATGTAAGTAGATGTCTGCGACATTTTTCCTTATCAACCGATTCCGTCCTCAGACGGAACAGTTCCAATAAATTTGGCAATTACCTTTGATGCAAATACTTTTCACACATCCCAAAATCACAGGGGCAAGTTCCCTTTTACACTAAAATCATTATGACAGATATAGCAACTAGCTTAAAAATAAACGATACGTTCAACAAAGAATTACCTGCTGACCCCATTCTAGAGAATACTAGAAGACAGGTCGAAAAAGCAGCATTTTCCTACGCTACGCCTAAAAAAACAGCGCAACCTAAATTGGTTAGTGTTTCCAAAGAAACGGCTGCACTGATTGGCTTATCAATAGAAGATACCCAAACCGATAGCTTTTTGCAAGTCTTTACAGGCAATAAAGTATTGGAAGGGACAAAGCCTTATGCCATGTGCTATGGCGGGCATCAATTTGGGCATTGGGCAGGTCAATTGGGTGACGGTCGAGCGATTAACTTAACGGAAGTTAATCATCAAGAAAAGAATTGGGCATTGCAATTGAAAGGTGCTGGACCAACGCCGTATTCTCGTAATGCAGATGGATTAGCCGTATTACGGTCTTCGATTCGAGAGTTTTTATGTAGTGAAGCGATGTTTCATTTGGGTGTACCGACTACTCGTGCCTTATCCCTCTCTTTAACGGGAGATGAGGTTATGCGGGATGTCCTATATAATGGGAATTCAGCTTATGAAAAAGGCGCAGTTGTTTGTCGAGTTGCCCCAAGTTTTATTCGCTTTGGCAATTTTGAAATATTTGCTTCTAGAAGAGATGCGGAAACACTTAAACAATTAGCGGATTATACCATTAAACATCATTACCCGCATTTGGGGGAACCGTCCAAAGAAACTTACATCGCTTTTTTGAAAGAAGTAGCGCAAAGGACTTTGAAAATGATTGTGCATTGGCAAAGAGTTGGTTTTGTGCATGGCGTGATGAATACTGATAATTTATCCATTCTAGGGTTGACCATTGATTATGGTCCTTATGGTTGGTTGGAAGGCTATGACCACGGTTGGACGCCGAATACGACGGACAATCAACAAAAACGGTATCGCTACGAAAATCAACCTGATATTGGGCTTTGGAATTTATTAAAATTAGCGAATGCGTTATATCCATTGATTGAGGAAGCAGCCCCTTTAGAGGCTATTTTAAACGAATATAAAGCGGCTTATATTCCTGCTTATCAGGACATGATGAAAGCTAAATTAGGTCTGGATAAAGATTATGAAGAAGATGCTGCCTTAATTCAGCAACTAGAGGAAGCCCTACACTTGACGGAAACGGATATGACTATTTTCTTTAGAAATTTGGCTGACTTCAAAAAAGAAACGGAGATTGATACGGCGATAGATAAGGCCTTTTTAAACCCTGTTTTAGCTGCTTTTTATAAGCCAGAAGAATTGAATGGCAACATTTTAGTTCATTGGAAAGCTTGGTTTAAAAACTATGCGGCTCGATTAAAAGCGGCTTCGTTGGAAGATGCAGCAAGAAAGGTAGAAATGAATGCGGTCAATCCAAAATATGTACTTAGAAATTATATGGCGCAAGTGGCTATTGATGCGGCAGATCCGGGAGATAATTCGATAGTTAATGACTTTTTGGGGTTACTTCGACAACCTTATGCAGAACAGCCAGCGATGGAACAATGGTTTGCTAAGCGACCAGAATGGGCTCGGCATAAGGTCGGTTGCTCGATGCTTTCTTGTAGTTCGTAAAGTTAATTGTAGCTTAGACATTCTTGTCTGAGAAATATCGTACATGATTTACTCAGACAAGAATGTCTAAGCTACGAACGTACTTTTATATTTTTCGCACCACCAAACTACCAATAGAATAACCTGCCCCAAAAGAGCAAATCAACCCATAATCTCCACTTTCCAAATCTTCATTATACAAGTTAAATGCAATTAAAGACCCTGCGGAAGCGGTATTGGCAAATTCATCCAATACAATCGGGGCATCTTCTTGACTAGGTTGTCTATCCAATAACATTTTACAAATCAAGCGATTCATATTAATATTGGCTTGGTGCAACCACCATCTTTTGATATTATCGGACGTTAAATTATGCTTCGCAATATGTTCGCCTATATGTTTAGCAGCCATTGGGCAAACTTCCTTAAATACTTTTCTACCCAGTTGATAAAAATATTGTTCTGCGGCTAAAGGATTCCCATCATTCGCATTTAAGACATAACCGAAATTGGAGCGAATATTATTAGAAAAATGCGTTAACGCCTTGGTACTCAATATTTCATAACGATGTGCGGAAGTAGCAGTTTCTGCTTTTTCTAAAATAGTTGCTATGGATACATCCCCAAAAATAAAATGACTATCTCTGTCCTTATAGTTCACTTGTGGGGACGTCAATTCGGGATTAATGACCATCACACAATTCGCCGTTCCTGCCTTAATCATTTCATATCCTCGATGCAAACCAAAAGTCGCTGCGGAACAAGCCACTAACATATCAAATCCAAATCCTTCTATACCTAACGCTCCTTGCACTTCAATCGCAATCGCAGGATAAGACCGTTGGGTATAAGCGCAAGCCACAATGACGACGTCAATATCTTGAGCGGTTTTATTCGCAGCCGCCATTGCTTTATTGGCGGCATGTATTGCCATTTCTGCTTGGTCAGATAAGGCATCGTCTGGTCTTGCAGGAATAATCGGCATCATCCGATTGATGTCCAAAGCGCCTTCTTTTTTGTAAATATACCTGCTTTTGATACCCGAAGCTTTTTGGATAAACCCTGCTGACGAATGCGGTTTTGCAGCCACTTCTCCGCTGGTAATTAACGCTTCATTTTCGAGATTAAATTTATCTGCGTAAGCATTATAACTCTCCACTAATTCTTCGTTAGTGATGGTGTTTTCTGGTTTCCATAAACCTGTACCACTAATAACTACTGATTGGCTCATATTAATTGTTTTGGTGCTAAGTTGTCTTCCTTTTTAAAGCTGCGCAAAGATGGGAAATAATATTTAAAAATTAGGATATATAATCATCTTATTCGACAGAAGACCTAGGGCTAAGGACAAAGCCATCAATATTAAGTTGGAATTCTTGATAACTTTTTATCTTTGTTTCTTTAATTAGATTTACTTTTTCGTTGCCTAAAATTATTCTTTCAATGAAAATTGCCTTAGCTCAAATAAAACCCATCAAAGGAGATATTGCTGCCAATATTATTCAACATAAAAAATGGATTCATTTAGCCATTGCTGAAAAGGCGGACCTAATTATTTTTCCAGAATTATCCATTACTGGTTATGAACCTACTTTGTCGGCAAATTTAGCTACAAATCCTTCGGATAATCGCTTTGACGAGTTTGAAGAATTGAGTAATCAGCATCGTATTATCATTGGGATTGGTGCGCCTATTCAAAATGGCGCAGGGATTAATATTAGTTTAATCCTTTTCCACCCTAATCAGCCAAGACAAGTTTATACCAAAAAATATTTGCATGCGGATGAATTGTCTTTTTTTATTGGTGGGCAAAATGAGGCCCTATTTATTGGTGGAACGGAGATAGCTTTGGCAATTTGTTATGAATTATCTGTAAAGGAACATGTCGTGGATGCAGCTAAAAATGGCGCAAAAATGTATTTGGCAAGTGTGGCTAAAACGGAGAATGGGGTGCAACAGGCAGGAAAAAGATTGCAGGAAATTGCTAAAAAATATGATATACCTACGTTAATGGTTAACAGCGTTGGCTATTTCGATAATATTGAAAGTGTTGGACAATCG
>JAULCF010412210.1:0-11550 GCA_032361265.1 Devaleraea mollis | reverse complement strand
ACCCACTTTGTGGGGGTACCGCAGGGTGGCGCGCCACTCGAGTGGCGCTCGAGTTCGAAGGCCGCGATAGCGCGGCAGAATCTACTTGAACCTCGTGCTCGAGGACGAGGTCCGGCGACCGCTGGCGCGCTGGATGTCCGTATAGGAAGTATCTATCCACCAGGGTGGAGGTCATATGAAATCTGTTGATAAACATATACATATAATACGCGCCCCTATAGGAGCCGGACTCGCGGAGACCATACACAGGGCTCAAGATCCACAGAAAGTAACCCCGGAGCCGATCTCTCGTTTATTTGGGCGGCCGCGCATAGATCTTTCTTGTGAGGTTTCCTCCCTGTAGATACGATTGCTTGACGGCACGGGTGCAAATACTGTAGCCAAGAGAGAAGCAGAGGATTAGAAGCATGCGAACAGACATGAATGCGACGCAGCCTGCGTCAGACACGAATGTTTAGGACTCTCTGTCCATGCACCCTTGAACCACGATCCTTTCTTTACACAGCTCCTCATCAGAATAAAATCCCTTGATAGCCAGGATTATCCGCGTGCCGACAACATTGGCATGTTTAGGCACTTCCGAAGCAAGGACTATTTGTACGGAGTTCATATCGAGCAGCCCGTTCAGATCATCGTTAATGGCCCCATCTTCCTTAAGCAGGTCAAAGGCGGGATGCTTTGGTGTAAGGATCTATTGATCGCACCTGCATGTCCCTTCTCAACAAAGTAGTCATCGACAGTGACGAGCACTTTCTGCCGGACTTGATCGCTGATATCCTCAAAAAGAAACGAGGAAGCCGGTTGACTCTCGGCTTTTTCTTCTTTCTCAGAGAATGAATCAATAGGCTTGCCTCGACAGTATATTTGGCGAGTATCAAGAAATGGACCGGCCTTAACGAGTGTAGAAAAGAGAGAACGGGAGATTTTGTCATTGGCGAGAGTGTGTAGTGGGAAAGCTTTGTCGCCAAGCAGTTTCCGGTTATTGTTGAGTCGAGTGTAAAAGGGGAAGGGCATATCTTCGTCCATTTCGTGCTTGAGCCGGCGGGGAGGTGATAGTTTTGTTGTTAGGAGCTTCCCGTCTTCAATCGCCGTCGGAAAGGTTGCGAGAAGGTCAGAATCTTCGGAGGCTGGAGCCGGTTTGGCGTGCGAATTTGGTGCCTCATGCAGCCTCTTGCCGATTTTTACCCAAGCGACGCTGCCTCGTCGACAGCGATAAACAAAGGGGCCTGAGAAACCTCCGACCATACCCGAACGCAGAGAGATTTGTTTTTTGTTGCGATAGACGTAACAAAAGCTACCGGGCTGTAGAGAGTCGACGTCTTTAGGCCTTTGCCTCTTCTTGAATTCCAAATAGCGCATACGGCAGTGCGAAGCTTCCGCTGCAGAGTGCGCTACATTCATGACGGCAATCCGCCCAACATTTGTGAGAGCTTCGATGTTAGGCGCCGTAGGGGTAAGGAAGGTAGGCTGCTGACCGAAGACGAGCAGAAACGCGAAAGTGTTTGTGTAGTTGATAGTGGCGTTGAAAAAATGGGTAGCAAAAGCGAGCAGACCGGCTTTACCCCAATTTCAAAAGTCCGGGCCGGCCCAGAACCTGTTGAATGTCGAGCGCAGGACTGCACTTTCCCTCTCGCACACTCCGAAGCTCCAATGTGCCTCCGCGGCCTTCTCGAGCGGCTCGGTGTCGATAGAATTGCAATTAGTGCGGAGCTCATCAATGACAAATTCTCCGGAGGCATCGACGACCAGGAACTGGGGTGGCCCCAAGAACCTGAGGACCCACTCGAGAAAGAAGGCCTGCCACACCGCTGAAGGTGAACGGCTTTCGAGCTCGAAGGTAACCATCAGTTTTGCGTCACAGCACACGATGTTGAGAGCAGCTTCCCTGACAACATGTTGATATCTTGGAAGGTAGACAACATCCATGATAACGAGGCGGTTGAAGACATACTCTTGTGCACATGCGACGTGAATGCGGCGCGGCGCAGAGACGAACCTCTCGCAAGTCATACAATTGCGCACAATTTGCTTTTGATTCTCTAGATCGTCTTCGGTGAAAGGCTCTTTGAAGTTTCAGATATTGAGGAAGCGCGCGAAATTGCGTGCTGTAGAATTTCCCGTCCGCTCGTGAGCCGAAAGAAGCTCCTCACGCGAGTAAAGGACATAGCTCAAAAGCTGTAAGCGTCCGGCGGTTGTCCCGGGACGCTCAAGCGAAAACTCGCGAGCAGGTCAAGTGTCGTAGACGGAGGCGCATGTAGGTGGTGATGCCCGTTCTTGGAAAAGAGTTTAGCTGTCCATCCGCGCGCAGATGAGAGGACTTTATTGCCAGCATTGATCACAGTGTCCATCTCTCGAATGGTAGCCAGGCAGAGAAGGGACGGGATATTTTCGCTGCGAATTATTTCACGTGAAAAAGTGACGACACAGCCATCATCGGAGATGAAGAAGGCCGGCGCAACGCCCAGGGACTCGAAGACTGTGTTGCCGAAAGAGAAGCTTTGTTTGAAGGGGATGAGACGAGCCATAGCCTTCTGCCCACGGATGACGAGAGATACACAGTCACGAAAGTATGAGGCGCTTCCCGAAACTGATAGAGGAGCGCCTAGATCGACGCACGTGTCATCGAAGCGGCCGGCTCGAGGTGGTGACACTGGGAAGCGTTCCGTTGCGCAGAGATACTTTTCCGCATTAACAACCGAATGATCGTGCTAAAAATTCCAGGCGTTGTCCTCGCTACCACAGGTAACCCTCGGGCGCGAGTCTGCAAGTGTTCCGAGTAGTGTCTCGACTTTCTCCTCTTCCTCGTTCTCCAATTCGTCATATGGTTCCTTCTGTTCCTCAATATCGGGGTCAGCTGTCCCGTTCTCGTCGTTCCCTATGTGGTCATTGTAAAGAGCTTCAGATTGCTCATAGGCTTCAACAAAACAACTGCGTTGTCGCGGCGTGAGACTAGAGCAAGCATCTATGACATGGTACTGGGACTGGCAGTAGAGGCAGAGCATAGTCTTGCCTTAACTGCCGATCCCATTGACCGTCTCGCCGGCTTGTGGCGGCGGGCCAGAGTAGACCGAGCCATCAGCCTCGTATTCCATGCGACGGGTACGATACGGGGGTGCAGAACCGGATAGAGGGGCAACCTTTCGTTAGAAGCGAGCGGGAGGACGAGGACGAGCACTGCGACTAGACTGTGGCGCGTTACCGACGCTCCTCGGACGAAGGGCGACGCTGGCAGGTGGCCGCGATGACAGGCCGCGAGGGGTGCGAGTGTCTCTAAAATCATAGCGACTAGGGACTGTTCCCCAAAGAGACTCTTGAGCCTGCAAAGTTTCGTCTCTGTCGCTTGAATCGGATCCCGCTGCGGTGCTGACAAACCTGGCGGGAAAAGAAGCTTTGCGACGCGCCTTATCTTTCGCGCGATGAAGATCAGGCGATTTGATGTCGGCTGTCGCTCCGAGGCGACCGGCAAACATATTCGGGTGGTCGTTCCCTCCAGGGTTCGTCTTGTTGAAGTCATTGCATTCTTTTCGCCAAGCCTCATTGCAATCGGTGCCTAGAAGGCCGAATTTAAATTGCTGCCTGGCCATTCGCAGAGCAACTACAGGGTTATCTGTGCACTTGTCAGCCATGGCGCGGCATCGATTGACAAAAACGCTGACGATGATATGGCCATCGGACTCTTCGGGGTTTGCGGCTCTAACAGCGTGCCAATTGACATCGCGCAGCAACTGCTGCATGTCCAAAAGATTCCCGGGGCGCTCCATAGTCTTGGAAAGGTATTCCCAGTAGTGCTCAACATGGATATCGTCCTTATTCTTCACGCCTTCGGACCACTCGTTGAGAGAATTCATCGTGTGAGGAGATAGAGCGCCAGACATGAGGATTAAATCAATTTCTTGCAGTCGAGAGGCTCGGCCACCGACATAACAACACATGAGATTATTGATGTACCTCTCGCATTGGGATACCGTCTTCTCTCGACGGGAAAATGGGATCTTTTCGTCGAGAACCCACAGCTTGAATTCGTGCCGGTACATCTGTGGATGGAGGTATCGGCTTTTCCCATGTCTCGGTAAGACATTCCGCCGTCGACAGGATAATATTTGGCGTCCATCGGCCGCCTTTCACTGTAGCCGCTATGGAGGCCATTTCGAGCAGATCGAAATGCACCATCAGTTCCATCTTCGTGACCCAGGCCGTCATTTTCTATCGGGGAGTGGCGGATTCTAAGGCTGGTTCCTGTGTTCTGCCTTTCTCCCATGCCAACGCGGTAGCGGACTTGGCGGCTAGGTCTCTGACCGTTGCGGCTACTAATAGCAGGGCGCGAGCGCCTGGAATTGTAAAGAACCTTGCCGTCGGGAGCGAAGAAGATAGAGTCATAGTTTTCTTGGTAATCATCGCTTGGAACTGGCTCGCCATCGTTTTTGACTTGCCTCCCATCGTCATCTCCGTCAGAGCCGAAAGAACTGGAGTTGCCGCCAGGAGCACCAGGGGCAGCAGCTTGGGCGCCACCGGCATCAGGCTGGTGGGCATATTTCGCGCTCTGCTTGTTTGATCGGACAGGGGACGGTTGAATTGGCAACGACCGATAAAACGTAGACTGCTTGTTGATAAGTAGTGCAAGCATGGACGGGGATAAAGGAAGACCCGCGGCGAAGCGAGGATTGCGCTCGCCAAAGTAGGCGCGGAACTCAGTGTTACACTTCCAGAATATCTCTAATATTTCGTACTCCGAGGCAGCGATAATCAGATGGTTGTGCCAGTCATAGGTAGGTGAATGCACAAAAGGAGCAGGACCATTCACAGATGGATTGTATCTCGGGCTGCGATAGTTGGGAATAGGGAGATTCGGCTGATAGTCGATGCCCTGATTATCATTTGCGTCAGGATGGGCCGAATCAATGTAGTAGTAGTTCTGATATGCGTGCCTGCGGTTAGGGAGGCCTTCGTTCGTGCTCGGAGCGGGAGAGACCGGAGATGTAGTGCTCTTGTTTATTTTATTTTACCTCAGCTTTCAAACAGGTGCACTGACGACGGGGGTCTCATAGTCATCTTTGGAGCGGCGGAGATCAGATATTGCCGGTACGACGTCTTTTGACGTGATGTTTTTCTTGTCCTTCATCTCTGTGCCGAGCTCAAATCCAGTCGACTTGCGCTTCCTGCGTGGCTTCCTAGTCTTCCTCACCAGCTCTTCGTCTTCCAAACAGTAGCTCGCACGCTCTTCGTTCGACGGCGTAGAGTTGCGTCCCAGAGTAGTGCAAAGGGCTTGATGCACATCAACACTCGAAACGGGGACTACAGTGCGAGCATGGCCGACAGGCGGCATCTTCCCAGCGTCTTCAGTTGAGACTGCGCACTCGAGAGCTGTGGACGCCTAGTGTTTCCCCTTTTTTCCTCGGCGTTTTACTTTGCCAAGAGCAGGGGGATAAATAGCAGCAGAAGCGGAGACTGAAGAAGCAGCAGAGACGACAGAATCACAATCGGAGCTAGATGAGTAGGATGCCTTCGCGTCATATGTCATGCGGATTACGGAGGCCTCTTCTGGTGTCGGGGCAGCTGGATCCGGGATGCGTCGCCCGGGATTCCCGATATAATTAGGGCCCTGATGGTAGCGTTCTCCGTCGGAGCAGCAGCCGGACTCATTCGTACAGCCATAGAGATAAACGTCATCTCGTTTGTCTTCCTGTCAACCACACGGGATTTCTACGGGAGAAAAATCCAGGCCGTGGCGCACAGAGACTCCACACGTCCAGTGGGCAAATATATCTTCTAAATAGTTACGCATAATAGAGTGGTAGTCCAGGCCATCGAATTCGGCGGCGGCAAGGTATCTTTGTAAAGCAGGGGCTTGGTTTCTTGTCGTATCATGGCGGAGTGCGTCGACTATTTCGATCGTGGCCTGAGAAGGCATGCTGCTAATCACACGGACGATGTCTGTCATCTTGCTGTCGTTTTTTGCAAAGCTTCGACGGACGTCGTCGTGGCGATGTACGCCGCCAGTGATGCCTCGGAGAAGCTGGGTATTTTACAGCTTGGCATGGCTCCTATCGTCCGCTGACAATCCTCTGAGACTGGCAACATTGCCGAAGGTGCGATTAGTCCAGCGCGTCGAAGCTCTCCTATCTAAGGGAGCGACGGATGAAGGCTGATTGCGCACGGGAACGCTGTCCTTGACCATCTTGAGCAAATCATGCTGCTCACGAATTGTACTTCCAAATACATCAGCATCATCGGCGGGACCTTGGGGATGAAGAGGAGGCTTGATAGCCTTGCTCTTCTTCCTCTGAGTCACGTGGTCAGCTGGAGCTCCAGCACGATATGTAACACCATAGGCCGAGGCCGTATAAGACGAAACACCTGGGGCAAAGACAGACAAAGCACCTCTGTCAACAGAAGACTTAGCACCTCGGTCAATAAAAGACGTAGCACCTCGGACAGCAGAAGACGATGCACAACGGCCGGGGACGGCAACGGGAGAGTCGATCGCGGGCGTACTGAACGGAGCAGGGTCGCTCACTTCAGGCGCGCGCGAAGGTGATTCTCACTTTGTTATAAATCGCCAAAAAGTGGGCGCTTTAGATTTTTTGACTGACGCCACGGACCTTCATTTTTGCTTACTTTTAGAAACTGTACTTTCCCGAATTTGTATGCAGATCACAACAAGTTTAGCATTTGGCCCAGGCATATATCGCTCAGAAAGCACTTTTAGCGTGGCCCGGGAAGACGTGATCACACTCGTTAACACATCCGAAAATTTGAGGAATGACGCTAAATAGTGTGATTATGAAACGTATCAAAAAAACGAGGCGGAAAGATGTGTATTACCCTGCTCATTTTTCGTAGATTTTTGCCAATTGTCCCGGGCTTTCGCGCTTTTGTCCGCGTCATCTTCCTTACCAATTTTCCTGTATTTGCCATCATATAAGCTGCGGTTTACTCTCAGATTTCGCCTCCAACGGCCGATACCGGTATCCGGCCGGCAGCCAACTTTGGCCAGAACCGGAAAATTCGGCCGTTCAGTATTGAATCGTTGCAAACCCTGCGAACAGTAAAGCACTGAGCGCCATCCATTTCGTGAATATCATAATGTTAATTCAGATTTGCAAATACCAAAGCTGAAAATCTTTTAGTTTTGTTGAGTACAGTCGAACGAGTTGACACTTAAAAATGACTTATTCATTAAAAGAACAAAACATGGGACAACGATATGATTGTGACCTAGTTATTATTATTTAAAGGCGTCTGACCCACGAAAATCTAAAGTACCCAACTTAGAACGGGGAGTGCTCCAGGGGCCGGCAGCAGCGATCCGCTTCCACAGAGAGGACGTGGCAACGCGCGGGATGCTGCTGGAGGCCGAGGACGGAGGCTTCAGTGGTTTGGCGGGCGCGCTCGGCGGGGAGAAGATTTCGTCGAACGCATCGGGATCGCGAGAGTTCGCAGGCGTTGCGGGCGCGCCAGGGAGAGAAGGTGCGGCGCTCGCTGGGAGGCCTGAGGACTGATTGTTCAGGACAGAAGGGTGGGAGGTAGGTATTCCGTCCATGCCGCTTGCTGTGTCGATCGGACGGACAGAAGCTGGGCGCGCGGCACCAGCATCTGGGCTGTAAATAAGCCCAATAAAGGGGCTTTCTGGCATATTGCTGACACTTTTGTCCTCTTTGGAACCCATAATTCCAGCAAAAAACGTAAAATTTGGGCGTTTTCCGTGACTCTTTTTGCACCCAAAAAAAGTGCACAAAAAGCTCAGAAAAGAGAGCAGAAATGGTTAGCCATGGTGCCAAAGGAGTTTTGCGTAAACTTCAAAGTTTCTGAATCCGGTAGTAATGAATCGACGCTAGTCAAGATTCCTTATTAATTAACGACGGAATCAATCGGTAAGGGTCGCCGGATCCAAATAGGATATGAGGCCAAAAAGGAAGGTGAGTCTCTCAGTATCCCTTCGGGTCGAGTAAAGTACTCGCCGTTGTCGGTGATAGCTCAAAGACGCCGCGGAATACCACTCGCGGTCTTAGTGCCTTTTTAGGGAGGCTTCCCTTGCCGTCTTTCTCGGCGCGGAGTTGGTCTGCGTTAACGTGCGTGTACTTCCTCGTAGGTATAATGGTTCGTTATTATATGCTGATTCAATAGTTTTTAGAAGTAGGAACAAGAGCGAGTATCAAGCTCGCTACCTATGGTCGTCGACGCCGCGTTACCGCGCCGATCTCTAACGTATTCTTATGATAAAGCTAGTACCCTAAATACAGTACCCCATAGCCAGGTGCCCTAACCAAAGTCGAAAGACTGACGCTGATGCCCTAACCCTAAAGGGATAGGATAGGGACCTCTGAATCTGACAACAGTGAGGTCATCAATGACAACACAGCCACAACAGATCACGTGCCGTGCATCTTTCGCCGTGATCGCGCAAAACGACTGAGTTTCAACAGTCTCATAACTTAATCATAGTCAGTGCTATGAGCGCCGTAATCGACTGCCAAACAAGAAACTCAGGTGAGTACATTACGTACTCACCTTTGGCCTCAATAGATGGGTACCGTCAACACTGACGCATCTTCCTCTCGGGCGCACCAACTCACTTGCCGTGAATTAGCGCTATACTTCCCCTCTATCTCACTCTCCTTTGTTCTGAGCACGTGCCCTCTCTGCCAGGTGCTCATCAACTCTAATTACGTAAAGCATTGGTTGGTCATAATATCATTTCAAATGAAGTCTTGATCTTGAGCGCTCGAGCAGTGCACTGCTTTACTATAGTTAAATATATGATTTTTACTGCAGGTTACTTAAAAATATTATAGGCCTAACTAAAGTAAAACGGTGCACTGCTCGAGCGCTTAAGATCAAGACTCCAGGAGTTTGTTATTCAATTTGATCTGACCGAATTCGATAACAGTGATCGACCACTAGATACTTTATAGTTCCGGATCGAAGGGTCGAATACTGTCTTTAAACATGTTTTTAAACAGTGCTCGGCCACTAGCTACAACATAGCTCCGAGCCGAAGATCTCTCTTCGGTCTGGATCTGTATAGTAGCTAGTAGTCGACCACTGGTATCGAATTCGATAGGATCAAATTGATGGACGAACTCCTAAATGCTCGTCGATCTGGCGCTAGCCATGTACAGGTAAATATTCTTCAAATGCTGCGATCTTGTCTCGATTTCTGTCTATCATTTCCAGTGTCGTGCCATAATGCGACGGCAATGCTTTTCACCACGTCCTGAGGGACCGGAACCGGTCTATGGCATGTTTATGCGTCGCTTGATTGTGAAATATCGATCCCTGATCAGCGTTGTTTCAGGCTGTCTTTTGTCTCTCGATTATTTAAGAAGAAATCCGCAGCTGCGGATTGGCTGTGCTAGTTACACGAAGGAACGGAGGGGAAAATATATGTGTGTTTCTTTCCATTCCTGTGTTGTTCTCACTCCTAACCTGCACAATTGTCACTTAAGTGATAAAGCGCGTGCAGAGCTACGGAAACTAACGTAGAGGCGAACCAAAACGAAATCCCATGGTCTCTCTCTCAGAGGCGTACACCAACGACCAGATAGCTAGGGTATATCCATTCACTCAAAAAGCCTGGTGAGCTCGGCAGGAGTGAAAGTTTCACTGTACTTTTGCCACTGGTCAATCATTACTGGAAGAGTGAATTTCCAGGCTAGAAAACCGAATAGTAAAAGATCTAAGCGTGATCTGGTTATTGCTCTGTCTTCTAGGCCTTAATCCATGCAGCTGAGCTAGGCTAGCGTGCTTCGCTAGCCTATAGTAGCTCTAGTAGGGTGCAAACACTAGGCAGGTAACCTCGCTTGTCATAAGGTAAAGCCCCTGTTCGCCTGAGCTCTCTATCCCCCTCACTGCTCTGTGCTGCCTTGCTGTCTCCGTTTGTATTTATTACTCTGGAATCCCAGGGTACCCTTCAGGGTATTATTGAGACGGCTGAGCTTATCCCAAATCAATAATTATGCGAATAAAGCATAACGTTTGATTTAAAATAAGCTCATCAGTCTCAATAATACCCTTTAGGGTACCCTGGAATTCCAGGGTAATAAATACGCATGGGGAAATAAAGCATGGTGGCGTTTTATTCTAGTCATGAGACCAGCGACGGGTAGAATTATGATAAGTTTGTATGAGAACGTTTTGGGTCAAGTGTAAGCACAAGACTTGCGGGGGCCAAAATTTGACCGTGCTACCTGCGGAGTTCCGCGGATAGCGTAGCTCTTGTGATAGAGCCAGAACAAAACGGGATCTGGTTATCATAAGTTTGTGTGAGAATATTTTGGGACCACTGCAAGCAAAAGACTTGCGGGGGACCCAAATTTGACTGCCATTGTGATAGAGCCAGAACACCGCCGCATGAAGAGTTTGATTTCCCACGGGATCAAGCGGCAAATTAAAACACTTCAGAAGTCGGCGTAGCAAATTTGAACGATGGTACGCTGCAGCTTAGTTCAGCAGATTTAGACACCTTCTGTACATAGATGTAACCACGATGCTCAATATATTCGAGAAGAAAAATAGAAAAATAACTTGGGCTAGCAAGAATCATAGACACACGCCCAATATTTCAAATTTAGCGTGGACGCGAAGGAAATCAAATGGTACTTCCGGTATCGTAGATATTCTTCAGATATGCCAGGGATCCTCGCCTATAAAATCGAACCACGATTCACGAAATATGAATTCCTCTGAGTGCACTCGAGTTCTTAGATAGTGATAACTTGGCAAACTATTATTTGCTGGTACTCAAAAACTTCTTTCAGCTATTATTTGGTGTGAATAGCTGCACAAGAATGATATTTTTGCGAGTGATAGCATCGGTTTTGGGCGAGTACAAATATTCTCACTCCGCGATTGAGGAATCAAATGACTCGATCCAAACAACAGCACGGAAAGCATGATACGCTTTCACTTTAGACACTGTGCTAATAAATAGCATTCTTCATGCAAAATATACACAGGATAAAAGTTAGATTTGGATTTGTGTCTAGCTATTGATTGAGCGCGTTGCTACTGAGAGGCAATCGGAAGCTCATTTTGCATCAGAGCAGCGGCTTCGGACCATTTTTCATTTGAAAAGCTGCCGGGTTTGCACTGCGTCAATTAAAAACATTAGTGACGTGTAGAGGGTAGAGTAGGGTAGAGAAAGTTAGCTCGCGACCGGGGTAAGTTCAAGCTTCGCTGATGTCGTAGAGCTCAGTGCCTCTTGCATCAGCTGATCAGCCAAAGCATCTTCTTATACTCGGTGTGAGTACCTCGCGGTTGACGACTTTTAAATTCCGTTGGCGCACAGACTATTGGCTTCACCGCGTGGACAAAAACGCTAATCCCGGATAAAATCAATCGGGGCTGACGTCGATTCGGTACCGTTTTACGAAACGGTTACAAATCGATGTCAGGACGGATTACACTGTACGTTCAAGTCGTTGATTGGGAAACGTTTTTCCGGACTGTAAAATCAGGGTGGAAACGTACAAAAACACTGTCGGCCCCGATTGAAAAGCACGTCACACCCGCATTGTTTAAACCGGGTGAACGGAAAGTGGAATCAGTTTT
>JAULCF010411099.1:0-11554 GCA_032361265.1 Devaleraea mollis | reverse complement strand
GGCGAGAGGGATGAGGTAAGAGTTGAAAGAATAAATGTTTGGTTGCGGTAACATTTAAAATTGCAATTTCAGTTTCTCTAATTACTTTTTTAGTACACGGGCGAATGTTGACAACCTGATGAGAATGTACCTATCAGTACAGATGTGACGTACGTGACAGAAAAACTGCACGCCGGAGAACTTCCTCTAATTGCGCTTTGCGCAAGCGGAAGTATGCCAAAGGTGGGAGAAGGGGTGGAAGGACTACACGCTCTAGGCTTTTTCGAAATTATTTCTAAACGTATCCGGTGTTACACGACACGTATACATTACAGTTAGGTTACGTCTCTTTAACCGAGGGAAGGGTACGTTTTTGAGAAATTCACACGTGTCGTAAAAAATAAACAAAATTTCATGCTCGCTTTTTTTCACGTGAGTGTTGTCGGCTTGTAATTACAAGCTATAACTTTTACCGTACGCCGGTCACATTTCATAATACAATGAAATGAAAACTGTTGCAATACATGTCACTAATAGCCTCGTCAGGCACAGTTTATGCCGTCGACGACGTCGATCGAGCTATATCGAGTTGGTGGGCCATCGCTGGCAAAATTAACAGAGATAGGCACCGGGAGGGTACCCGCGGCCATCGCTGGCACAGGCGCGTATCCGCGCGGACCATCGGACAAAGTGCCTTTTGTCAGCGACGGGCACCTGTCCACCGCATTTCTATGTGCCTTTTGCCAGCGATGGTCCGTCGCCACGATATCGCTCAGTACAGCCGCCACAGTGTATTGCACCGATGTAGTACATCGCTGGCGCCCTCCTCCGAGCGGCGGGTGACACATCAAAACCGCCGTACTCGCAGCGTGCCTTAGACAGGCGAGCGATAACACCCGTAGCTTGATGGAGATGCGGTCGGCGTTCGTAGGTGCGCCGCGTGTATGTTTCCATAATGGAGATAGGTCAGTCGAGTACGAGTTGTGGAGGAGACGTCGACACCGGAATGGAAAGCTACACGACGTGCGCCTCTGGTTAACGAGCGTGGAAAGCGTCTTGATGAAACGGTTCCGTCATTAGTCAGTTGATGAAATCGCCGATTATAGCCCCTGCGCCGTACTCTATCCCCATTGTCGGCGATTTCATCGACTGACCAATGAAGGGACCAGTTCGTCAGGACGCTTGCCATGGTAAATTTTGGAAGAGGGACGGAGCGATAGATCTCCCCGTCGTTCTTCCAATATTTACCAAGGCTTTCAGCAGCTTTCTTATAAGACTCGAGCGAGCGCAAAAAGAGGTATACCTATAGGTATACCTCTTTTTGCGCTCTTTGCGCGTCGCTACAGAAACGCGTATTCTGAATTCACAGTATCACCATGGAATTAAACCGCACGGTGAGTAAGAATATTAGGGGCGCGGAGCCGACGAGCGCAAAGAGCGCAAAAAGAATTGATATAGAATGCGCTTCTCTGCATTGAAGCGTTTTCTCAACGTGCGGTTTAGAACAGTCCTTAGCGCCGAGACGGAAGGAGTAGTTTCCTGTGGATTGAGAAGTCGCGGCGCGGTACAGCATGGCGCAGTAACTTACGCATCTGCATAGCACGGAAAGATGTGGGGCGGTTGGAAAAAGCAAGCTCCGGCCCACTGCGATTTGCTCCATAACACTTCCAGTGTATTGCAGCTCTTTTATAGAACTGGTGCTTTTCCTCCCACCATTTAGGGTTTCCTGTTTTAACCGAAAAACTCTACTGATTACGATAGTTATTATCTATCAACAGAAGAGTACTACCAGTGGTCCGACCTCTGGGTCGGAGGTGGAAAATAGAAGCTCTTACTATCACCTCGGAGGTGCTGCAGACTATGCAGGCAGCTGCAGCCGATCCATAGATCAAATTCTTTTAGTACTTTTTGTTTTGCGCCCTCTCGTCAAAGGGCGCAAAAATAAAAAGTGCTAAAAGAACTTGATCCAGCTGCAAGAGGCTCTTGATGCTCAGTTGTGAAACAGATCTATACTTTTTAAAAATCAGTCATGGTATGCAAAGTGTAGTACTCTTTAGCTTAGCGTAATCTTCAACGGTCCACCCTAATAATGTGGTGGCCTCTGCCATAGTGCAACGTTGCACCATGCATCTTGCAGTGCTGTAGAGTGTGGATCTTCTCCAGTACTCATCATTATCATACTAGTGCCTAGTAGATCTACAGTGTGAGGAGTTTGTATTGCGAGAATCGAGGCACGAAAAGGAATTAACAGCCCTTTGAGGAGGGGCTTATTTCGAAAAAACACGTCTGCGTCCACATGGCTGCGACGCACTTCGCACTCTCCTAAACTAGAACTAGTAGTATTAGTGTCACCCGAAGAGTTCAGCGATCGTGGCGCAGAATGCGTTTTATCAAAGGAAAGATACTTCTTGTGTCTGCTGGGTCGACTCGCAGAACCAATATCTACTGGACACGGAAAAAATAAACTGGAGCTCTTGCCGAGATTTCATTTGTAGAACACGCGAAAGTAGACCGCGCTTCACAATAAAAAAAACGCCTTTGCGGCATCGGGAGCCTTCCCCTTTGCAATAAGATAAAAAGCTTGCGCGTTCAAATTGTAGGCTGAAGACTCCCGAAGCCAAGTTTCAGTGATGGTTAAAACATCTGGAGCGTATCGATCCCAAATGTAGCCAAGCGACGCATTTTCATCTACTCGGCCACCCACGTTGAAAGTGATTACTTTCATCGCGTAGACTGGCCAACATGGCCAGTCTTCGTGCGCTGAGGACAGGTTCCCTGATTTCCAGGGGTTGCGGTGGAATCAGATAGAGGCATATCATCTTGGCTTCCCGGGAGACTGCCACCAAGGACCTTCGGATCCTCCGAGGTGCCGGTAGGTGAGCTATTTCGACTCTCCGACGAATTTCTAGCTCGGTGCAAGTCGTTCTGTCAGAGATAAATCATTTTAATAGCCAACGAATTAGGGTTATCATATTAACGCATACCTAAGTACGCGCAGACCTTGGGTTATACCTCTAAAAGAGGAAGTCAAGCCCCAGCAGTCTTAAATCTTATCAGGCCAGGCCGTCTCGTTCAATAACTACCGCATGTTACTGCAATAGCGGAGTTGTTGGTAGAGCTAATCATAACAACTATGGTAAGTGAAGAGAGTACTCAGTAGTATCCACCGTCTTCAGCTTAGACCATCCATATTCTCATCAGCAACTTTGGTGACCTCAACTTAGTTAGATTTCAGCTCATCTCTGATGTCAGCGTTCGGTGATTTCATAATATCTACAGCTTCCTTTCTTCAAATCTACCTAGCCTGGAGAGCTTCGTAAGCTCTTTCAAGCGAGCACATTTCGCTCTCGTTTTAGATTTCGGCACACGTCTTTTGGCAATAAGTTCTTTCCGGGGAAAGGACCCCAAGTACCAACCGTAAGCCAGCAGCCGTATGAGGGAATAATCATGACAAAGCAGCGCCGGGTAGTGCTGACGCCGGAGACCATTAAAGAGCCGCTTCAACCGCGCGCAAGCTGTAACTCGGCGTTGCATAATCACTTTCTGGCGCTCTACAGGGGGAAGCGTCACACCGGGAACAAGACGCATTATAGTGGGATTACTGCGCAGAGTAACCGCAACTCATTGAAACTTCACAGTCAAGTCCTGGAATTCGACTGCGTTCAGCTTCAGTCGGTCAAACAGGGACAAAGCTGCCTTTTCATTCCGAATGAGCGAGTCGCTGACGCACACATTACGTGCGCCGAAGTGCGCTTCCTGCTCAATAAGTCTTCTAATCCCAGAAGGTTGCGTAAGACGGGAGGGATGTGGTTCGAATCGGATCAAGCGCTTTCTCTCAGAACGACTGATCCACTTTTTCAACTGCTGCTATTGTGTGCAACGACATGGGGGTAAGAGAAAGTCCATACTCCCAGAGCGGGCGCACGAAGGTGTCCAAGATCCTTCGGGCATAGACCAGTGTCATCCCTCTGTAAAGGGCTCCAATTGCATAGAGATCCTCAACCTTTTTCGAGCTCGCGTAGCCGCCTCCAGCTTATGGTGGTGCGTGACCCCAGCAGATGTCAGGGACGAACCAATATATCTGACGCGTTTGACAATTCGCAGGGGATGACCGCCAATTTTGACTGATGGGATTCTATCTTGCTGTGGCAAAAGCTCAGATGCCAAAGCTAAACATTTCGTTGTCGCGAGGCTCATGTCTGATCTCTTCTCCCGCTCTCTGAAAATGAGAGAGACAATTCGGAGCACGGAGAGGGTTCGGTGTGGGACTTCAAGTCGTCTGCAAAAGCCGACACAATATCATGATCCAGACCCATAGCTTCACCAGCATGGCGCAGACGGACAAGCAGTAGATCCATGAATATGTTGAATATAAAAGGGCTGGCTCCTCCTCTTTGAGTGAGGCCGCGCCTCAGGAATACCGATTGCTCGCTTTCATCGTTATCAGTCGTGGAAGGTGTGGGGGCGAGTATAAAGGATCACATGGCCGCCAAGGTGGGCGGCAATTTACGTTGGAGGACGACCAGCAGTTAGTCACTGGGACCGTATCAGTGGCGTGTGGAACAGCCTGCCAATGGCATTAATCAGTACTAACACATGGAGTAGGTCGCATCAACACTGCTTAATAACATTTAAGAAGCAACGGCATCTCTGTCGGATCGTCTATTTGTTTTCGAGGCGATGATAGCCTCCCTGACATGTTCAGGGAAATCAATCAATAGCACAGGGTCAAATGGCACGAAGGGATTAGTTTTTTTAGGCTGCCTTTAAGTCCCTCACGAACATGGAGAATGTATCCGGAACGAGAGCCGGTCCCTTTCTCTGGCTAACAGCTAGAAGATCCGCTCTTCGCTTCAGCTTCATTGCAATGATATTGGCAGCGCCTGCTGCAGGTAGTGCGGAAATAGTTTGTCTCTCCCTTTTCTTACTCATACGGACTTTTGCTACATAAAGTTTCCGATAAGAAGCGTGACTGTGCTTGTACGCCAAGAGAACTTTCGCCAGTAGCGCCGGACTTGCAATTAGATAATGATCAACAATTCTCTTCCGAACTGTAACAACAGATCGGTGAGCTCGGGATCTATTGCGTCGTAGTTTGGACAGGCCCGGCTTTTGAGCGGTCTTGAATATCCCTGGTTTTTTCTTCACATGGGCCTTCCAGGCAGGGCGAAAGAAAGACTTTGGTTAGAGCTGCATAACCAGAGTCTAGCTCTTCCGCACAAGACGCCGACTGATATCGTTTCACTATGGTCGGAAGGGCCTGCTCGTAAGACGTGACTGCCTCTTCAACAATATTTGCGTTACTGTCTAGTGAGCGAGGAATGCGCTTGTTGTCCTCCTCGATGGCAGGTACATCGATTAGAAATTAGATCGGGCATGATCTGACGCTGCTAACATCAAAGCCGTACGGTGCACTTAGACTCTCGGGCTGACCTTGAGGTGACGAGAGGATAGACCTAAATCAATTGTGCTTGAGCCATTTTCTCCACAAAATATAGGTACTGGTGGAGAAAAGATCGTGACGCGCTTGGCTAGACACCATTCCCGGAGCTCCTTATCCGCAGGGTTGGAAGAAGTGCACCAGGATATGTGGTGGGCGTTAAAATCTCCCACAAAAAAGCATGGACCAGTGCGGTAGGTCTGCAGTAGGACGGGTAGGTCAGATCAGGTTTGGGCAAAGACAGATGGGGATATTACACAGAAGCAAGGATAATGTTTTGAACTCGGACAATTATGCATTGCAATTGGTACGACGAGTGCACATGCAAGACAAGAGTAGTAAGCCCGCGCATCAAAATAAGACATACTCCCCCACGATGCTTGCCAGTACTTTCGGTACGCCATGCAGGCGCGTGGAAAAGTTGGGCGTTGGAGAAATAAGCTGATGAGGCTTGTAACCAAGTCTCAGTGACGGCTAGCACATCAAGTGCATAGCTGTCCCAAACGTGGCCAAGAGAATAATTTGCATCTACTCGGCCACCCACATTGAAGGTGATAATTTTCATTGCGCGGACTGGCCATCAGGGCCAGCCGCGCGAAGGGTAATAGGGACGCCTTTCGTGCGTGACGTATGGATGGGCAGAGGCGGGGGTAGAATTGGTCAGCAGGGCGCCATATTGGCTACGCGGTGCGTCAGATTGTGTTGAAGTCGAATCACCACTCGTATTGTCACACTCTGTAGGCGATTTAGTTCTACACGAAGTTCGGGGCGACAGCGGGGAGTCAGGGGTCTATCAGGCTGCCGATCAGCCGTATTCTGTGTTTTGAAGTCAGCAATACTTTGGTCGACGGCTTTGCACCGTACAGGATGGAGGCGACCAACTTCACACGCACGGAGCTCGTAGAACCGCTTTACAGGGATATAGCGGTAGAAAGTAGCTCCACCATGTTTCGGCGGTAAGAAGCTTCGATAGCAAACTTCTCGGGATCAAGCGTTGGGCGCCCACCTTTGGGGGCAGGAGGCGGGCGCTTCATGTTGAACGACAGATCATGTACGTATGCTGCTCACTGAAGAGCAGAAATAACAGTGGCCTTCACGTTCGACCTCATGACGACAGCGACACTTTTGATCCAATTGACGTGAAGCCCTGTATCATAGTGCCGGGGCAAACTTTCCGGAAATGGCGCCCTCCCCTTTTTTCAACCTGCTTCGCTAACCCGCGGTTCCTGATAAAAGCGACCTCAATCAGCTCTGGCCTAGTCGACGCAGGCGCCTGGTAGCTAGGTGAGCTCTGGAATTGGCACGGTAGCGCCGTACTTGTGCTCGGAGCACTCTTTTGGTACGCTGGGTGAGGCGTGGCTACCCCGAATGGAGGAGGGATATATCTTCGGCGATGGGGGGAGGCGGGGGCGGCGGGATATTGATGTATTTTAGGCTAAAGCTGTCCAATCCTTCTCAACTTTCGCGACTCTAGTCTGAAGAGCGTCGAGCTCTTTCGCATTTGCAAGCGCATTTTCATTTTCAGCACCTTGCTTTTCCAGCTCATCGGCTAGCTCACCCATTTCCTTATGAAGTAAGCTCGCTTCAGATTCAATTTCCGCAAGGGGCTTCTCTAGGTCGTCAAATGTTTCCAACAACATAACTTTCTCACCGGTGAGAAGAACAATGCCGGCTTGTGCTGCCCGATATGTAGCAGTTTCATGTTTTATTTGAGCTTTGACCGAGCAAGCGGCTTTTCCGTGAAAGGAACAACTTGGATTTTGGCGCCCTCACTGGCCAAGCGCTCAAGAATAACCGTTGCAATGCGACGGCCGCTCACAGAGCGACCAAAACCAGGTAAGCCGTTCTTATTCGAGCACTGCAACTTAAACTGCGATTTTGACAGGTGTATTTTCAAGTCGACGTTGACCTGGCCCGCGTTATCACAACTCCCTCCATCTTTAGAAGGACAGCCCAGATGCCGGGCCAACGACTAGAGAGCAGGCAAAAGTAACTTGTCATAGTCGCCAGCTAACTCTGATCCTTTCATAATCCCGCTCGACCGCGGCATGGTAGCCGTTAGTCCGACCTTCACTGCTGGAGTTGGCGGGTAGGACGGGCAGGAGGTAAATATAGGCACATGTAACACTTCTGCCTCTGGAGGAGTGTGGTCAGACGCCATAGCCGAAGATAGAAGAGCGTTGCTCAGCGCTGGTGGTGCAAATTCCGAAGGGGCGGCCTTATTAGGACTAGTAGGTGCAGGCGTAGCATCTCCCAGGGAAGTTTTGGTCAGAGCAACCAAAGTAGGCGCACTGTGAGCCTTTGCTTCTTTGTTTCGACGAACAGGATGAGAAAGTTTTGAGTTAACGTTTGCTTGACCAGCTTGCTCAGGATTTTACTATCCCTTGCCTCGTGTCTGTACTTGATACTGCGCTCAGTAGTTTCTCGAGCAAGCCGCGCATTCTCTGCATCGTCAGACATCCACGGTTTGATATCGCATGTTCTCCTAGACCGACCATCGGCACTGGCAAATCGACCTTTCGGGCCACAGGACAATGAAGGCGGTATTTTGCCGTGCCTAGTCGGCAATGTGCTCACAGCGGTCGGCGCTGAAGCCCGGCGAGCGAGCTGCGCATGATTCGCACCAGTCGGGCTGAAGCGCGGCGAAAGAAATGCACAGATTTCTCGCCCGTCGAGTTAATATCCATATTTTCATTTTCCATCACAATAGAACCACAATTACTCTCCAGAGCAATTCCACGTTTTTCTTCACTCTCTTTGACCACCGGGCCAATAATCATTTCAATCGCACTCCCTGTTTTCACTGCCCTAGCTTCATTCACCCCACTAGCAAGAAGCAGGCCACTGCTGGCCGCGAAGACAACATCACCGATAATACCCGTCATAAATCCATTACTCATACCAATATCAATTTCTTCCATAGCATCGTTTCGCACATCCGAAATTATATAACGTGAGCCCGTCTTGCACGCCGGCTGTCCGATCTTCCACGGCGCTTTAAGGAGATCGGCTGTTGTAGTAATAGGCGCAAGAAGCTTGGTCGCCGAAAACGTCTCAGGTCCCACTCGGGTCGACGTCGGCGACTTTCTTGACGACGCTCACTCGAGCTGCCGCCGGGGCGTAAGGAATTGCAGAGGACGCCGTGGGTCTGGGGGGGAGCGCGCCTGGCACTATAGATTCAAAAATTCAACACTGCCTGTGAAAATGAAAATTGCATGAAAATTTACAGAGCGGTAAAAAGTCCAAAAACCATCAAGCACCACTTCCTTGGCCTCAGCACCGCGATTTAAGGTGGGCGCAGGTGTAAACCCTGCAATGAAGCTTACAGATTGGACTTAGAGCTTCGCGCTGAGCGTCGAAGCATCGAAGAGGTTCCCCGTACGAGGTACTACGCGATCGTGCAAGCTCTTGATTTACGATTATTGGACGCACGTTCAAGATCTCTCGGCGTACGCCGAGGCCGACGTCGTATTTATTAGAAAGAGATTTCCGCTAAGTTTGAATAGTTGTATGTTTGGAAGTTCACGCGTGCTCGTTGCAAAAGTGTCAATGTTTCATACGTCTGACAAAAAGTTCCATTCAAAGTTTTCAAAACGGGTCTTGAAAATTGAAAGTTTTCACGTGAAATTTTACGTTTTTTCAATTTTTCAATTTCACGTTTGAATCTATACCTGTCACACGCCTAGAAAGTGAAATAGACAAGCGAGGATGACGGTTCGCAAGACGAGGGGCTGGAAGAGTTCTTCCCGCATGGAGAGTGTTCCCGCCACTGGTTTGGTCTGATCCTTTGCCATGCTTCGCCAACCTCGCGCGCAAGACGACACGACAAGGAAGCGCGCCGGGGGGAATGAGGAAGCCCGAGAGCTGGGAGGGAGAGGCGGACGGATCAGGTAAAGATGAGGGCGACTCTCGCTACTGCTAGAGGGCCGTTCAGGAGAATAGCAAATTAAATGGGCTATCGAAGCCTTATTTTGGGCTGGTGGGAAGGGCCAGAGAAGCCACCGACAGAATAGTGTGTAGTGTCGGTACTGAATACCGTAGGAACTATTTTTACGGTCGGATAGTATAACGTGTCATCTCCGAGCCGGTTAAAATGAGTCTAATCGTCCTTTTTGAAAACAAGCGTAAAGTATGATACGATTAATTCCAGACATATCTGCTCCAGAACAACACGTGTCGTGGTTACACCATCTCTACCGATCTGAGACGCTTGATGTCAAAACTGCTTCATAGCAGGCACAAATTAGATCTATAGATAGTTAACTATAGTTTTGCCATTGATGTCGCAGGAGCATGGTGTTTTTTAGAAAACACGTGGAGAGGAAATAACCCGCAAAAAGAGGCCACGTTTTCGCCATTTTTATGAAACAAGCGAAAACTGAAATTGAGCGCGGTACGTTTAGCTCCACGAAAGAAAATTCGCCGTCCAGTCAGCGTCTGTTTTGTGAGAGCAATTTCGATTTCATACAGTATTGGGTACAATGCATATTCAATGTCTTTATCTTTGCTGCGTCCGATCGATGCCCTTCTACTTTATTTATGTAAAACGAACTAGTTCTAATAGCTACTGTACCGCAATCATATTCTTTATTAAATTGAATTTACATATCTGTCCACAACAAATACGTTACACAAAGGCATCAAACAACAATGCTAAGCACTCGACTGTTGTTGTTGATTGGAAAGTTAGAGATTGAATTGTGATCAATGATTATTCAAAGAATCATTGTTGGTCGATAATGGACTGCACATATTCAAATCTAAACATGTAACAGTTTAGATAGAAGAATATAATACGTCCAGTTCATGGATGGGACGTATAATTGATAACCTCGACCAGTTAAAAATGTGTATGCAAAAGTGGCTCTTAATCATGGCTGAACTTATACTTCGCGACATTCTGTAGAAACTATTGTAGCTAGGAAAGAAAAGTACCTACTACATGCTCACTTCAACTGCAAAAGAATATGTCAAAGGAAAAGTGCAGATAAATCTTCACATGTAGTACTTTACGAAATCAGCAGTAATCGCGCTTTAAACTTGAGTAGGGTCTAAGTCCTAATCCTCGTAGACTTGCTCAAAAAACGAATCAACAAATTCTTGCACCTTCCTAGCCTCGAACTTGTCGTTCGCAGTAGTACTACGCTTCTCAATAAATTCAGCGTTTTTGAGAAGCAAAACGAGCTTCTCAAACATCAAAATCCCCAAAGTTCGCCGTAAAGGAGAGTCGATTGTTGATGCAATACCAAAGACTCGCTCCTGAAACGAGTTGGATTCTGGTCGGGCGAGGTACCGGGCGGCTACTGCACTGATGAAAGGAAATTTCGCAAAGTTTGATACCTACCATTCTGAAATATCGACCACTGAAGCGACGTAAAAAATGTTCTAATGTTTTTGGGGATTGACAGGATCTTGGTCGGGGTTCTGAGTCTTGAAAACTTCAGCCCAGTTGACCACCATTTTCTTCCATTCTTCCACCTCTTTCTCAGAATCTTCTTTTGCTAACACTTGATCCTGCGAGAACGATGGCGCTTCTAACAACAAAGACATCGATTCCTTTGCTCCCTCGAAGAAAGCATCATCTTCTTTGTCGCTTCTCTCTTATTCTTCTATTCTTTCTTTAGCTCTTTCAGGTTCGTGACTGGAAGTAGTGGCAGAAAGTACCTCCACGCGCTTAAAATCAATTTGAACTTCCTTTCTTAGTCCCTCAAGAGCATTTTACCACATGTTTGTCTGACCTGCTATATTACTAAGATAAGATAGAATAGTATTAAATATGATAGAACCAAGCTGAACCATCAACGAATTACACGCCATTGACACGAGCTGAGGGTTGAAGGTTTCTGTAAATACCTGTCAAGCTCATTTTTCAAGTCGCTGACAGAGCTTCTCTCCGACTTCACCGAGAACTTCCATGCCGGTATTATCACAGCTCTTGGCGGTACGACGGACTATTTTCCTCGGCAAATCAGAAAGCAAAGTCTTCGAATCCCAAACTGATGAGCGCCAGGCAGGTGGAGTGCGCGCTCAGACAGGAGGGAGAGAGAGAGAGTGGGTCAGTGCTAAGCTACTGCAAGTAGGTTGGTGCGCCCAAGAGGAAGATGCGTCAGTGTTGACGTCGGTACCCATCTCCTC
>JAULCF010411098.1:0-27325 GCA_032361265.1 Devaleraea mollis | reverse complement strand
AGCGCGGCGGCGGTATCAGCCGTCGTCGCGGCATTTTCAAGTTTGGTCCCGAGGATGATAACCTCGGTTTTAAAAAATAATCCCCGCTCTATCAGCACGAAAAATGCCTCCGCGCCTCAAGAACCATCTCTAGGGAAAAACCTCTACTTTAAAGACGCTTTAAATTGTGAGGTTAAGCTCCGCATCAAAAACTACTACAAACCGAGCAGCTGGATACTAACGCTTTACAACCTCAGCGAATAAGACTGCCATGGTACTACCACTAGTAGTGTACTCCAAGAGCAGTGGAACTATAAATTGTCAGAATGCCCCTGCACTTTAAATACTAAACCACCACCCGAAGAGCAGTGGATCAAGAAAGTGTCAGAAGGCCCCTGCACTTTAAATTCCAAACCACCACCACCAAGCATCAGCTCCAGCCCAAGTGGCAAGCATCAGCTCCAGTCCAAGCGGAAAAAATCGGATAAAGCCGCAGCGGCAAGCATCAGCTCCAGCCCAAGCGTTCACGACGTCACTAATATATCAAGGCCCAATTGGCATCGCCGCCTCTCATCACATGCAAACTTCTTCAATATCATATATATAGATAAACATGTTATGTTTATCTCAAGTTTTTAAATCAAGAGCTCACAGCAACTTTCAGCACATCCAACAAGACTTCTTTTAAGGAAAGCGTTTGCGAAGACCTTTCAAATAGGCTGTCGGAGATATCTTAATAGGCCGAAGATAGGACCCACCGCGCCTATTGCACCCCTGCTAATGGCCTGGCTATATGAGTAAGTTAATCTCATCTTCTCATCTAGCCAGTCAGCTGCCTTCGCCTCGGCAACTCTAGGCTAGTAGCTCCGGGATAACCTTCTTGGCGATGAAATAAACTTACAGCTAACAAGTTGAACGAAAGCTCTTTTATCGATGCTTCACTCAACCAGATAAGCTGGCGAGCTTGGATATATATAAAAACACTGTGGCACCTTATCTGCCCTATAATTCTACTTGATTTACCTTAGAATGGCTTCAAGACGGGCTCTCTACTATAGTTTTAAGGGCTCACTCTAATCCCGCCTTGCTTACATTCCCGCGCCCCCTAATATCACCGCAAATCGTCATATCTGCTCCTTTGGTGATCTCTCTTAGGGAGAATGAGCGCCTCATTGAGGGTCACTTGTGATCTCCACAACCGCTTCATAGGAGTTGACCTTATTCCTCCAGCACTGCTTAAAATGCTGGCTAAGATCAGAAAGATGCTGCTGACTTGAACTTGCTGCTACAGATGAATGATCTTGATGTCGTGGATGAATGAACTGAAGTTTGTATGTAGAAACGGAGTACAGTAGGTTAAGCCCATAAGTACAGTACAGTGACTCGTGCGTGAATCTGCAGTACAGCCTAAGCTTCTGCGGATAATACTCCTTCCCGCTCCTACTGTACTTAGGGTTTCTGGCTGAACGTCTCCAATATCGTAACGTGTATCTTCGGCCTCTTTCTCAGCGTCTCAGCGCAGATGATAATGCGTGGCTCTCAGACACTCTCAAGATTGCACTACTCCTAGAGTACAGTTCATTAGCGCTGCGACTTTACCTCTAGTGGAACTCTTTGGTTACGCAGAATTATCCTCGACAGAACCCCCACTTCGTAGTACACATTAGATCTAGATCTAGGAAAAGTGGCCTCGCATCTGCCTTAGTTTCGGGTCTGCCGGCCAGTCTTTTTCAGGTCATAAGCCGCTACCACTACCTCGGGTACCTCGGACTCCTTGATTCACAAAAAGCCGTTTCTTCCCATTGATCGTAACTTAAACTCTCGTTTCTCTCCTTTGCCTCTTGCGCCAAGCAAGTTCCTAGAATTCTAGATGAGTCTGGGAAAATCCCTTCCATAGGGTCTCCTCTTTCGGATTGCATGTTATTTGCACGCCGCAGGCTGTTGACATGTGTTCTTTCGATCGCCCCATTCACAACGCCCTTGATCATGAAACCCAGATCCGATATCTTCTCTGTGATTTGGTATGTGCCGAACCACGGCGATCTTAATTTTCTGCCTGCGAAAGTAAGGCCGAGTATATTAAAGACATAGACTCTCTCTCTCACCTCGTAACTCTGCTGTACAACTGCTTTGCTATAGTCTTTAGCGTCCTTTTTTTTCGCTTTCTTGCTCATCTCAAGTAACTCCTCGTGCATTTGGCGTAACCGTACTCCTAGAGGGGCAAAGTCGGCCATTTAGTCTATGCGATACTGGAGAAACATGCCATGGTCTATCTTGAATGGCTCAACTCCGAACATGGCCTCATAAGGTGACTTCTGGGTAGATCTTCTGTGCTGGGAGATATTGCACTGAAAGTTTACAAGAGGTACACCATCTGTCCATTGTTCCTCGTCGATCAATTTCTTCTGCAGCATATCCACCGGAGTCTTGTTATATCTCTCTACCTGGCCATCAGTTTGAGAGTGGTGGGCGGTGGTCATGGCGTTTTTGGTGCCAAATAACTTGCAAAAATCGCCTATGACACTCCCCAACATCTGCGTACCTCGATCGCTGTGTAACTTTTCATGTGGCCCGAAGATCGAGATCCATTTCTCAGATAATGCTTGGGCCACCGTCTTAGCTTTGTCATTTTTGATCGGGACGCTGATCATAAACCTTTTAAAGCAATATCCGATCACTAGTAGTTTGTAACCATTGGAGTTCGGGCTGAGCTCCATGATATCCATTGCTACCATTTCGATTCTGCGAGTTACTTGATACACATTCATGATTGCCTGGGTTGGAGGCTTGGCTCTTCCTAGCCGCACCATATCACACCTCAGGCATTTCTTGACGTGCTCCTGAAGATCTTCTCTCCATCCTGGCCAATAAAACTTCGATATTAGCCTTACTGCAGACCTTGTTAAACTAAAGTTCCCTGCATCGGCGTCGCCGTGTACTTTCTTGAGGGCTTCAGACCTCAGAGTGATAGGAAAGATCACACTGGGGCCTGATTTAGCTACCAGCACTAAAAAAGCCTTCCTCTTTGACTAGCCAAGTAGTTTCTTGTGCTGATATTTCTTCCAAGTCGCCCCATTTTGCTAATTGGGCTGCTATCATGGATGTAGCGCTACACTCGGCTTCGTAAATATCCCCAACTACTTCGAGGAACCTCTTGCATAAGACTATGCTGGCGTTAAAGGTGTAGCGGCTCAGAGCGTCCGGGACCGTCAGAAATATGCCATCGCCTGGTGGATAATTCACCGTAAAATCCAAGTCTTGTAACTCCAGTAACCATCGAGCTAGGCGAGGACGAGGGTGTTGCATATCTAGTAACCACTTGAGGGCCATGTGATCAGTTATTATTTAAAACTTTTATCCGTCTAGGGAAGACCTGAGCTTCCTAAGCGCGAAAAGGATTGCGCCGCCTTCATTTTCAGTCGCTGTGTATCTCGTTTCTGGTCCTTTGAGCTTGCGGGAGGAACATCACTGGGCTGAACTCATCGGGGGATTTTTCTTGCAATAACACTGCTCCATAACTTACCCTGAGGCATCAGTGATGAGTCGCTTGCGTTCTCCTCTCTCGAAAGCTACTAGCAGTGTAGGACTAGCTAGATCTTCCCCGAGGTCGGTAAAGTCATCTTCTTGTACTTTGACCCATTTTTTTGCCCGCCGAAGATGTTAGTTTTATGGGATTTAAGTTTCATCTTGTTCCAGCTTGTGCCCTTCAGCATATCATATTTTGGGGCCATGCGGTCGGCCGCGCACTCTATCTGGCGAGAGAAAACTTGCACGACCAGCTCCGAACGAGTCGCTGCCGTTTCTGGGGGCCTGGAAATTATTCATCGCTATTCTGTGGGAGTTTTTTGGGAGTATATACTCGTACCCTATTTCGAAGCCCAGTCCCTCCATCTCAGAGACTCCGAAGTTCCATTTGCTCAATTTCATTCTCAGATTCTTTTTCCACAGCAGCTTTAAAACCTTTCATAAAGCTTCCACGTGTTCTGTTTCCTCACTTGTAGCTAACGATATATTGTCCTGGTATGCCACTAAACACTGCCACATGGATTTTTTCAGTGTTTTTCCTATTATTCTCTGGTAGAAAGGGCCTGAATTCCTGAAGCCCATTGCCATTCTGGTAAACTGCATTAGGCCCATAGATGTCTTGACCGCCGTCAGATAGCGGTCAGACGGCCTAAGGGCCACGCCCCATTAACCATCTCTCATTTCCATAGAGGAGAACACCTTTCGCTTAGAGAGCCACTCTGTGATATTGTTCATGTCCTCTAATGGGTATGAGTCTCTGATGGTTGCTGCGTTGATAGGGCGGAAGTTTCTGGCAGTGCGTGTTTCTGGTCGGCATTGGGCGTCAAGTGTTTTCTTTGAAACAAAAATATTATTCATCCCTATCGGCGACTCGCTTTATTCTACAATCCCAGCTTCTAGGTGGTTCTTAAACTGCTCTTGCTCTATCTCTTCTTCCCTAGGAGACTTCCTGTGTATTTTTTGACTAAGACGCATGATTTCAGTGTCGGGTTTGAAGTTGATCTTAAATTCCTCATCTGCAATCAGACCCACGCCCCTAAAAAGCCTGCTATATTCAAGAAAAAGAGCTCTTAGATTTGATCGCACGTCGGCGCTCTGGATCTCGGGGAACTTCATGTAATTGATCGCAGTTACAACGGGGTCCAGATCTGCTGCACTATTTGTGAGGGGGGTGTACGGGTCTGAATTATCGGCTATTTCGAGCACATCCTCGGCAGGTGTCAGGATTTGCCCTGAAAAATTCCGAGTCCGGCCGTCTTTGCGCCTCCTGAAACTTCCCAGGTCCGTTGAAGTATCTAGGGTTAGCTTCACTGCGATGAGAAGTTTTCTGCCGACGAGTAATCCTGATGGTTAACATCGCAGTATCTTCACTCCGGCGAGGAAAGATCTTCCCCATGGAGTGAAGCGAGTGCAGCCTTCGCCACGTACTTCTATATTCTTGCCATCGGCACCATTTGAACCTGCGCAAGGTTGCAGGGGGCCTTCGCCATACTTCAGATAAAGTTCATGTGACATTCATGGCGACCATTCCCAAGAGTCCATTAAAGCTAGTTGCTTGTAGTTTCCAAAGTAAAATTCAAGGAATATCTTAGGTGCTGGTGCGGCGCCGCGAAGTCTTCGTCTTCGTTGAAGCCTACGTACTCCTCGTGGTTGGCTCCTCGTTCCTCTCTGGCTATATTTTTGCACCACAAAGGCAGTTCGGGTGTTAAGAGACAACCTTTGTCGTGAAAAACATCACAGTGATGATCATAGATGTAGAGGCATGACTCACATGTATGGAAAGAAGTAAGTTTAGGGTTAGACCTACTCTTAGACGTACTTGTAGCTACGTACTTCGAAGGAGGTTAAGGGCCCGGCTTGTCTAGAGCGCCAAGTACGTCGGAGTGGAGGAGCTCTGGTGCGGAAATACGGACCGTCTTCTTGCCTTGCAGGGAAGAGGGAGGGCCTCCCCCGATTAGAATTTTGAGGATTTGCTAGTCGGTGGATTCTTGCGGCTGTATGGGCGTTCGGGCGGGCTGGTCTGGTGATACCGCTAGCATACGACGACACGGAAACTATCCAAGTGCCCTACCATGCTGCACCTGAAGCAGGTTTTCGCGACCGTAAACCCGAGCGGCAAAACGTTTTTTCGAGGGCCTATAGGGCTGGCCATCGTACCAGTGCCTTGCTGCGTCCAGGTCCCGAGCTCCTTGGTCATCTCCGAGCGCTGGCGTTGCTGCTCATGGAGTTCGGCTAACTCCTCGGCGGCCTCCTCTTGCACCAATTTCAGGGAATCGCGGCCGCGGGACCCTCGATGAGCACCGGCGCTCTCGTGCGCATTGGCCGCGATGACTTTCTCAATGATGCTCACATGGCATCAAAGGGCCGTGACTGGGAGAAGACGGAATCTTCCTGGAGCTTGGCTGGAAGCCCTTTGATATAATAATAACTTGTGGCTTGACCTGAGCCTCTGAGAGAGTCTCAGGTAAGCATCCCGCCAGGCGCCAGGTATTCCCAAATGTCTTCTGAGCAAGAAAAAAACGAGCAGCAGGAAAATGGCAGTAACTAATGCGTGATTGCATGCCATGACGAGGAATGGAGCAAAATGCGGGGATGGATCCGTCAGGCTGAACGGTGGAGTGGGAGCTTTGAAGTTTGGCGCCCTGCTTCAGAAGGTGAGAGCTCAAAGATGGCGCAACGCAGGGGAATTTATGGCGTTGCATTGCGTCTTGCTAGCTTTTGGAAGAGGGGGCGCGCGGCTTTAAAAACTGCGCATGCCCCGGGGCCAAAAAACTGGCGCGAGCAAAAACTTCGCACCGTACGGCCGCACGGTTGGCGCGAAGTTTTTGCTCGCGCCAGTTTTTTTAATGGCTCCGGTGGGCTCCTTTGGGCTAGCGCCTGACCGCGACAGGACATCCACGCGACGCTTACGTCATGACGCCCATTGTCCGAGCAGCTGCAGCTGTATTTGTCTCGTGCTGTCAAAACTATTCTGGGAGAAGGAAATTGGTAGCAAAGAGCGCCATTATTTACACCGCGGTCTGCCCCATTAAATCGGACAATGGGTAGATGTGGGGCATGCCAGTCCCGGGCGGTTGACCCAGGAGGCTGCTCGGATGAAACATTTCGCAATGCAAAGACACATGTAATGTACTTATGAGTACAATTTTCTGTAGGGGTTCCGCTCCCTTAGCTTGTTAAATTGGTATCATACTGCAAGTACAAAGTCAGGGCGGCGCTTTTCGGCAACGCGCGCGGAGTGCGCTTACCTCCGATAATCGTATTGCACTGTGCGTCCTCGTCCATGTGGGCGCCGGGTAATTGGCTATTCCGATCTAGGCAGTATCTGGCGGTCACTGGGAGTTGCTGGCGATATCGTGGCCCGAATGAGAGCGCCATTTATTGCCAGATAGTGCCAGATATACAATGTTTAGACTTTTTCATCAACGCGTTTCTCGAAAAATGCGTTAACTTAGAGGTATGAAAAAGTCAAAAGATTGGATATCTGGCGCTAGCTGGCAAGAAAGGGTGCTCTCAGTCGGGCCATGATATCGCCAGCAATTAGCAGCGACCGCCATCTACTGCCCGGATTGGAATACAATTTTTCCGATGTAGGACAGCGCCAGCATCAAACTCGTTCACCTGGTCGCGAATAGGATCTTCAACTTCAGTCCAGTATGAAAAAGATTCTATAAATCCCCAGGCGGCAGCTCAGAATCTTAGCGTTTTCAGAGATGACTCATCTCAGATGAGTGTGACGTTGATAGATTGGAGGATCTTACGTCGGCAAGTGCCAGAAGATTGGTTAAATCGACTTTCCCTGATCTTAGAAAACTGCTCTACAGCTTTTTTCGCTTCAGGGCCCAGGGCTCCGTACACGTCCATTCTAAATGGACGGAACTGGAAGTCACGCTTCCAGATGAACCCCTTGTAGGTTTTCTGGATGATCGCGACTTCTTGCTCACGCTTGAGAAAGTCCGAGACTTTGTCTTTCTCGGTGTCGATCGCGGCAGCTCCAGGGATCTTGCAGTTTCTGATGAGCAGGGTGTTTGACTTTGCGTTGTCTGGCGTCGCACCGCGCTCGGTAAAGTCGAAGGATGAATACTTGAACGCCGTGTATATGCAACCAGCGTCAGAAGTGACGTATATGTCGCCGGGGCGGTCATCTGCGTCCAGGTAAGACCATTTTCTTCAAGGCGGGAGGGAGTTCAGCTCTCGACGAGAGCCTCTTTACATGTTGCCTGGGAGATGTGATTGTGTATCGTCGTTAGGCCGTAACCGGTTCAACGGTAAAAGCTAGTTGCTTCAATTGACAAGTGAGTAGTAGCCGAATGGAACCATGATAGATGGATCATCCATCACCTTGCCGCAGGTGTCTCAGATGATGTGAGAAAACCGACGCAAAAAAGGTCTTTTAATAATCATTTATTCTGGCGGCTCGTCTAGACAAAACCCTAGCTGGAGGTATTTTAGGACAGAAAGTACAGGACGCCCCAGAAACACGACGTTTGGCTATCATTTCAAATGCTGGACCACTAGAGAACCGTTCTCTCGAACGTGACGTTTTGAGCCTCTTTTGATGATATTTTATGCCTCATGCTGATTAATCTTTCGTTTTTTTCTGAAACTCTTACTGGGATGCAGCGCTGCGTTTTAAAACATGAAAACGTTCCAATCTTGTATGTGACTTATGGAACGCGTGTACCAACGTCAAATCACACGTGAGTGTGACGCTATCACAGCACTACCAGGAGAACGGTCACGACTTCTAGTAAGTGTATCCTACACCGCCGCAATTAAGCGGGTGTATCGTACACCAACATTCTCAGCCTACGAAATAAAACACAGGACGGCATGCGCCGCCCTGGCCACCAAGGGTACGAAACGCGACATCCTCTTCCTCGGTGTACCATATCCCCTTTGCCTCGCTCCAGCGCTCCCGCGCTCTCCACGTGCGATACTCCTCTCTCTCCGCGCTCCCCTCGCGCCCGCACGCCTACGCGCCCGCTCTCCCTCGCGCCACACTCTCCACAGCGATATCGGGTCTCCACCGCAGCCACAGCGCTTAGCCACAGATCCACCGACGGTAACCCCGCAGTCACAGAGCTATAGCCACAGTGCTTCCCGGTGTGGTTGAAAGTCAACCTTTCCTGTTCTCTGATCTGGACGGAGCAGAGCATATGGCATTTTTTCTTGTTTGCGAAAACTCCTCGTAATTTGGGTAGTCAGCCAGCACTTTCCTGTGACTGTTTTTTTATTTTTCAAAACGTGTCCAGTTAAGTCTCGATGGTAGGAAAATATAGAAGAGAATAAGAGCCATCAGTATACCGTAGTGACAACTTAATACAATTATGCAGTATGTCATATTGTATTGTTAATATTAATGGTTAAATGGTTAAACTAATTCCGTGCAGCTGCCAGATAAAACTTTAGCATGCCCACTCACTAGCCAGGATATCAAAACGTCACTAAGATTGTAAAGATTTTATACAGCTTAAAAACCTGTTAATTAGTTCAATCTCCCAAAGGCGAAGCGTCGCGTCGCTACCATCGTCGGGAGCAGTACCGACGACAAAACTGACGCATAATCCACTCGGGCGCACCAACTCACTTTCAGTGACCTAGCGCTACCCTGGCCCTCTCTCTCCCTCCCTTTCAGAGCAATTGTCCTTTCTGCCCGGTGCTCATCATAGTGTGGCTACTAGCCACATATAATTCACACTCTGAATGGTATTTTCGCCGCCCTCGCATGCTAATAACGGAGCAAGATGACCAATTATGCACAATATGGACAGTATTTTTACCAAACACCCCGTCTACTTAAATGAATTCATTTACAGGCAGCGATATGTAAAATATCTTACTTATAGCTTACTTTAAATAAGCATGTGTTTTAGCGGAACTGCGTCGAGCAACAGTTTCTGAGAGGCCGACGTAGTTTCGAATATTTGGAGTCTACAATTAGCTAAAGTGCATCGCTCTCGCGGAAAATCTAAGGAAGCACCGTTATATTTAAAGATCTTGTACTTGCTCTCAGAAACTTAAGTTTTTCCGAATTCGGAAACATGCGCTTCTCCGCTATCGTTTATAAGGGAGCATGCTAATTGCAATTAAGTTTTACAAATTTCCAATAGCCAAATCTATACCCCCGCGGACTCAGAGACTTAAACAAGGAACTGCGCTTTCTTAGAGTTTCTGAGGGAGGCCTTGAGGCCCCCTGGGAGGCCTCCCTTCGAAACTCTAAGAAAATGCAGTTCCTTGTTTAAGTCTCTGAGTGCTCTCATAAGCTCAGAAAAGAGCAGCTCATTATTGGCGTTCCTAACTTTCAACACCAGTTGGTTAACAAAGAACTGCACTTTTTCGTAGCGTTTAAGCGATTGCCAAATAAAATTACCTCTAGCTTAAAAGATAGATGCCATCTCGCTTCAAAAGCGGATGCCTAATCCTGGGTTTCAAACAGTTGCTTCTTCGGACACTTAGTGTAATGTAGGTGTCCTTCTAGACCCCTTCCTAGTTTTTATATTTTGCCACGTGAGGTTTTCTTTTGTAAACGAACGTTAAGCTTAAAAGCTAGAGGTACTTATATTAGTCAATCAACAATTTGCAAAAGTGCGCTGTTCTCTTCAAAAGTGCTCTCATAATTCTACCATAAACTCGAAGAAAGCGCAGTCCCGCTTGATTTTTCCTCGGCTAGCCGCGAAATGATGCGTATTTTTCTACCAAAAAACTACTAGCTTATACTATCCCCTAAAGCAAAGCTCGACAGAAAAGCTATAGCATTTTATGTCGAGCTTTTCTTGTGCCTGCGGGAGCTCCAGCAGGCACGAGCAAAGCTCGACAGAAAAAGGTATAGCTTTTCTGACGAGCTTTGCTAAAGCTTTTTATAGAAAAATACAAAAAAGCTGGACAAATTACAACATCGACGAAGCATTTTAGAGGTTGATGAAGCGATCTACATAGACACCCGCGAACAAGGTACAGTATGAAATAGTTGTATTCCTACAATACTTGTTCACTAGTGGTCCGTAGGAGAAGAATTCTTCGAGTCATCTCGCGAGGCCACACTGCTTTAGTATGGAGATCATTGACAATCATAGCCCACAGAAGGCTCATGTGGCCTATGTGTGTCAATGATCTCCATTCTGAAAGAAAACGAGCAGAGGAAATATATAAAGTATACAGTTTAGAGCTAATAAGTTCCACTATGATGCCCATAACCCGCCTGATCCATAGAGAAAGCCCTGAGGGCGTGCTTTCAAGAATTTAAAAATGAGGACAGGAGAAAGAAAAAGTAAAATACTGCTACGGAGCAATGCAATCACCATCCTTAACGCTTGTTAGTATGAAGCTTTAAATAGTTATCGTAGTAATCGTTATAATGTATCATGTCACCTCCTTCACTGGAACGTATCTAAAATTTACAATGTACACCAAATCCTCCAGACCCTGTATGATGCACCAGGGTTTTGCAATAGGTATGAAAAGTAATAGGTACACTGAGTAAAATAGCCTATTACTGAGTACCGAGTATAGTCTAGTACAGCTTACTCAGTGGGGAGAGGGTAATAGGTACTCAGTACTCAGTGGGGTGTGAAATGGACAAGTACCTATTACTGTGAGTAACTAGTTCATGTTACTCAGTACTCAGTGTAATCATTGTAATTAGTGTACTCAGTGTACGACCGATTCTCGGTACTAGGCCTATTACAGAGTACCGGAAGTAATAATCCCACTTCCGAATAACGGTAGTAATAGGCACAATACCTATACCCGTAAAATTATTATTAGCGCTAAACATAGCCTTAATATGGATATTATCCTCGCCGAGGTACTATTCTGAAGAACGATCACTTGACGATAAATGTCAGAGAAGCTTGACAGCTGATGCCTGATGCGCGATCCACGGCGTGGGCGAGCATGAGGGCATCAGCTTCCAGTTAAGAAGTCTGCAGGATTGCACTACATTTGTACTTTATGTTCGCATTACGCGGAACAAGTCACTGACGATGTGTCTTAATGCAGATCCCGGGCCCCGGAAATTTGATTTTTAAATTAACTCTCCCGGGCGTCTTGACACGTTTCACGAAAATCTTCTTTAGGAAAACAAAGGTCCGGGGGCCGGCCTGAATGTATTGTACTGTGAGACATCAAATATTCTAAAAAGGATCGGTAAAGTTACTTTTTGATGTTAAAAAGCCGTTGTTCTAAAATGACTTGCTACTGATGCTATTTTTCAAAACGGCATCAGTCTTATAAGTCTGAATAAACAGAACGCTAGCACGGTAGTCGCTTTTGTTTCGGCTGATGTTTTTGGAAGGATAGGACGTGCATGTCCTTACAAGTAATAGTATACTATTATAGTAATGGCCCAAAGATTGTGTTTACTTTTCAGTCGGTTACGGCTTTTAAGTAACAGCCATAACCAGCGCGGGCGAATCTTTAGATGAATATCCCGAATACAAAGCTCGCGAGTACCGGCACTATATAGGGCACTTGGGCTCGATCCGAGGACTATCTTCCAACAACAAACGACCAGCAACAACAGCACTATTTTTAAACCCTTCTTCAAAAAACGTTCCGAAAAAGTGGTGCTTTTATTGAAATAAAAAACTATTAAAATAAAAGCCCTTCGAGTTCAAGCCTTTCGGTGTTAACATTTGCGGGGCACTGGATAAGGAAGCGCACCTCCGCCCCGCCATCTCCTCTCAGCCCTCAGCAGCCCTCAAGCCTATCGATTAATGATCACTAATTATATCACCTTCTCTTTATAATCACCCTCTCTCTATTGCCGTTCATGTAGCCTGGCTGGCTGCAACGATTTCCGGAAAAATGCCACCCGTCAATTGAATGATGGTCGTTTTCTCAATGTACTTGCACCCTGAAAGGTATAACTTGTATATGTACTTGTAGCCTGGCTTGGTACGTATTCTAGGCTACTTAAGCTTACTTGTGGTAACCTGGCCTGGTAAAAGCAGTCTTACTTGCATCCTATATAGCCTTGTGTAACGATACTTGGCAAACGGCCACCCATCGATTGACTGGTGTCCGTTTTCCGGATATCGCTGCATCAAGCCAGGATACAAGTACGAAAACTACAGGTAAGATGATAGAATTAATTCTGAACGCTGATGAGCGATTCTAAAATACTTCGCTATTAACGGCTATCTGCTTGCGTTTGTTAAGCATACCTGCGATGGAAAGTAAAATTTAAAACTACCACCAAAAGTTTAAAACAATTAATAGCAATTACTATGATATCACTGCCGCAGTCGTCTCCGAGCTTCCACTTACTCCTTTCTTGGTACTATGCAAGCCTAGTTCGCGCTTTCAGCTCGATCGCGCTTTATTAGAAGTATGTGGTGGCATATGTTGCTTAATTGCAAACTGAATTTTCGATTCATGAACCATGAAGCATGCTTTTTAGCAGCGTCTATTCAAAAGCGCGGGAAATGGTCTTCTGTGTACGATAATATACTGAGTACCGTGAGGGCCCTGAGTACGTTACCGCCTTTAAATTATCGGTGTTGTATCGAGAAACTACTCTACTGCTTATCAGAATACCCCACAACGGACGAAACTAAGTACCCCACTACATCTACTCCCTTGAGTACCCTACTACTCTGAGTACTCTGATTACCCTACTACTCTGAGTTCTCTGAGTACCCTACTACTCCGAGTACTCTGAGTACCTTACAACTCTGAGTACTCTGAGTACCCTATTACGCCGAGTACAGGTGAGTATACTCAGTGTAATCAGTTGCACCAATTGAGTTACTCGGTAACAGGTAAAAGGTACTGCTCCAAGTAATAGGTACTCGTTAATAGGCTGAGAAAACGGCCTATTACCAAACCCTGATTATCAGGGTTTGGAAGATATGATATCCTATTGTATCAAGCTATTTTCGAAAGCTTTAGGACTGTTGCTCACTTGGACAACTGGTGCTCAAGTTTTGTAGTACTTTCTATTTTCGCGCCGTCTTGAGGCTTAGCTGTGTAAACGATATTTTAGCTATATTCGAAAGTTTTCCGTCACGCTCATGGCTGATCCATGGAAGGTCCTAGGACGGTCCATGGATGGTCCATGAACGATGTAGCGCAGTCCATGGACGGTCCATGGACGATGTAGCGCAGTTCATGGACGGTCCATGGACGATATGACCGCAGTCCATGGACCGCCCATGGACCGTCCATGGACCGTCCATGGGCGATCTGGGCACCGTCCATGGACTGTCCATAGACAGTATGTATACTACTACTATGTAATAATTAGAACGTAAGCTGCGTATTTCATATACCGCCGTATTAGAAGGGGCGTGAACTCAGTTCTTCCAATCGAGAATGCGCGGTGGAGTAGTTCCCTTCATTCGAGCAGACTTCCAGAGCCCGTTTTTGAATGTTTCTGCCGTTGCGCTTAACGACGCCGAGTCCCATCGACGATGGCCGACGCCGACATTTTCAATAATTGATTAAATTGGCGGCGTTCGGCGGGACGAGGCTAGTGCGAACACTTAGAGAGATTGGTCTGGCGGGCAAAAGGGGGAATTATTGACTGCGGCAGTGTCGTCCCGCCGACGGCGGCCGACGCCGTCACTTTTAATCGTTGATGAAAGTGGCTTCTATCGGCGGGACGGGGCTAGTGCGCAGTCTTAGGGAGACTGGGCTGTCGGGCGAAAGGGAAGATTTCTGACGACGGCGACGTCGCCCGCCGTAGACGGTGGAAGACGCCGCCGCCACGAGCTTTCTCCCCTTTCGGCCGCTAGCCCGATGAGGGAGAGGGAAAAAGCGGGGACACGGGAGAGAACGAGTAGAGTGGAAGGTGAATGGGGAGCTTTGGGTAGCTATGCTACGTAATAAGGCGTATGACGATGGATGCGAGGTGCCGTCATCTAAATACAGCTAGGATGAGTTAGCTTATCAGTTTTCCCCATAAGTGAAATATGGGTGATGATTATTATGATGGCCATCCAGCACGAAGCCAGCCAGATCACAGCCAGCGCAAAACGTTTACTCGCGCCGAATACGCGCGAAATATATCACCGCGTGCCGCGCCGCGACGCGCGTTACGCTGCGCTCGCCGCCGCCATCCTCCCGACCTATCCTCCACCGAAAGCGCTCGTGGCGATACCGACTTACGCGCACGTCGCCTCGTACGACACAGCGGCCGCCAGCGACCGCCGCCGCCTCGGCGAAGCATTCCCAGTCACGCGAGAAGTACCTGCCGCCCCGTTCCGCGCGCCGGCCTCACACTACGACAAGATGCTCACAGCGCGCGTCGAGTCCGTTCAGTGGACTGATGATCTCGTCCCTCTCTCCCTCCCCACACCCACATCCGACCACCCCGCGGGGGCCATCCCAACTCTCCCTTTTCAATGCTCGCGCGCTCGTCAACACCCCCGCCCTGGCGACAGACTCCGCCGAGAGCCGCTCCGCACGCGGCCAGGTCGTTACGCTATTCGACTTCTTCGGCGGCACGCAAAACCGCGTGCGCGACACGCGCAGGGCGACATCATCGTCGCGCCGCCGGCGTTCACATTCTTCCTGCTCTCCTTCTCGGCGGACAATTTCCCGAGGAACAAGGCGGCGTTCCAGCTCCTCCTCTCGAAGACGGCCGTCGCACATCGCGTCGTCCTCCAAAATTTGTCGCCGTCTCAGTCTTCATTCCCTGCCCCTTCTTGATTTTAGGCAGGGTACAGCGCCGACTGGGAGCGGATGCAGCAGCTGCTCGTGGCCCTCAAGAAATTCCTCGAGACTTCGCTTTCTTCGCGGGCGACCTCATCGCCCACGCCGAAAACACCCGGGACGCGGCCAGGCCGCGTCCAACGGGTGTTTTCGACCGCCTACACGTCGAACGCGATAATATGCGCCGCACGCAGGGATCCCTGCGTGCGGCGCATATTATCACGTTCGACGTGTAGGCCGTCAAGAAGACGAGAGAACGCGGCGCGCGAACGGGCCCAGGAAGAGATGATTTTGTTGACCTCACACGCAACATGCAGCAGCTGGCGGAGAGAAGCGTGTTCTCGGCCGCCATCACGCAGATAATCACGCGCGTGGCGGAGGTTGTCCCAATTCATCAACGGGAAGCCCATCCAGGCAGTCTTCGACTGCATCAATGATATTTTCCCGCCGCACGTGGCGAGGCACCTCGCGGATTTGAGATTGAAACATCTCAAGGAGGCAGAAGCTCTGCAGTCGGTCATCAGGGTGTCAACGGCAGCACAGAAGCTCAAGGACGCACCTACAGCGGCTGAAGAAGATGTAGAGGAACGTTCTGAGACGGATGAGCATGGCGCCACGGCGCCCGTCGACATTAAAATCGCGGGGCACCCGCACGTTACTGAGACCGAGCAGAGGCAGACGTTCGAAAGGGCTGAAAGTTTGTCCACTATCGGGGCATCGAACGCGGCCGAGCGTCGGGCCCACGCCAGGTCGCATCCATCGAAGGACTCGAACGCGAAGGCGGTGACGGCGCTTGACATCTCGAATATGCCCACGACGAAGAGGCGCGCCACCGAAAACGCCTGGAACAAATAACGCCTTGGAGTCGTCAGGGTGCGCGTTGAGAATTGAAGGCGACGATGAATGCGCAATTGCTCATCAACTCCACCATAGTCTTCAAGGCTGCCGTCGCCGCTCTCCGCAGCGCTGCCGAGGCCATGCAGCACGTGGCTGCGAAGCATCACGAATACGACTCCCGGGCCAATATTATAATGACACTCCTACCCGCAACCGTACCGCCTTCAACAGCCAACACATACCCAGAGGGCGCGAAGACGGCGCAACGGCCGACCGGAGCTACAGAGACACCTCCCACGCAGCCCAATTCAGCGCCGGAGGATGCAAGCGCCCCAAGAACGACGCCAGGGAAACACACAAGAGAGACGAGCAGGCGGGAAAGGCCCAGTCTGAAAATGAGAGGAGGGACGAGTAGATGAGGGAGGACGTCTCCGAGGACAGCGCCACGGCACTACGTGCCGCCCGGGCCGGTTACAACAACTCATCCAATCGGATACTGGGACGAATGACGAGGACACAGACCAGAGCTATTAAGGCGGCGACCCAGGCCCGCGAGACTCTGACGCACAAAAGCCTGGCTGCGCAGAGAGATGAGGACGCTTTGGCGAAAGTGGTTGACACCTGGGTGCTGATTCCGGCGCGGAAGGAGGTCATGGAGACGCGCGAGACACTGTCCATCTCCCTCGCCGCCCTCAAAGCGACAATAGAGGACCACAGCTGGGCCAGACAGAGAAGCAAGCGCGCCCTAGCTGTTTTAATGTGCGCTGCGACCGTACTATCGAAATTTATTCAGGATGACGATGGAATCCTAGGGGAGACGGAGAGAGTCAGCGCGAATGCGCTGGGGAACATGCTTGACTTGTGCATTGCTGATTTCGACAAGTTGCACGCAGAGATAGCCGTGCCGTACAACGCGGCGTCAGCCCTGCTTGTCGCGGAAGGCGAACTTGACTTCGTTCGCAACAGGTAAGAGGTTCCCTTCAGGCAGAAAAACGACCTCTCCATGGCCGTCGCCGTTTTCGTCTGCAAATCGGATCCCCACGCGTACAGCGACTGGAGCCAGGACGAGGCTTCCGACACGAAGGCCTAAAATTGGATGCCTATCAGCCCCGTACCCTCACATCCCCGTCCAACCACATCTTCTACCATGAACCATCCAAAACCTTCTCAACCAGCCCTGACAGCCCATCCCTCTCCATCCTCCTCACTCCTCTCTCAAACCTCAGACATCAAAAACGCCTGCACATTCACGTCGTGTTGGGCTATATTGACAGACAAAGGAAACTTTGTCCGACGAGACGCCATCAGGCGGCATCTAAACAAGCTCCAGAACAACTCTCCATAGAAAGGGCGTAAGGCACGGCCGCTCAGCACAACGTGCTACGATTTTGCCTGGAAGAGGTAGGCTTGTACGTCTGCAGACGCTGAATTCTGATCTTGGCGGCGCCGTGCAAGGAAACATCATGCACCTACATCGCCCGCCCGCGCGCCGCCGCCACCTCAGACTGTCGAGGCGACGATCGAGCGCCGCCTACGAGGACGTCCAACGCGGAAGTGTCTCAGGCCGCCGACGACCTGAACGCGCCCGTGCTGCCGGGCTCGAAGCCCATACGCGAGATCTTGTCCTTAGTACACATCATCTTCACGCCGTTACCCAGCTCGGAGATCATCTAAGAGATGCCCGGCCCATTTCCCTACCGCGCGGCGCTCTTCGCACAGAGCCTGCTCAGGGAGGTGCACTTCGTCAGCAAGAGATCTGCCGCGGAATATCGAGCGTTCACCAAGCTCATCCTCGCGTACCAGCTCGTATTCCGCAAGGCGATGAAGGGATATATCGGATGGAGGACTAGTGCGGGGCTCATAGCTGCAATGACGACCCGTCTGGCCAAGGCGGAGGTGGGTGACTTCACCGGCCGGTGGGAAGACATGCTGAAGACGCACGAGGCGCGTGTCGACATGGAAGTAGCTGTGAAAGAGAGGAGAGCGGCGCGAGAGGCCGGCACCGAGATCAAGAGGCGCGTTAGACGGACCCAGCGCCTCACCGCGAAGGCGCGTTATATATTGGCCGCGAAAGCCCTGACGCACCGACCAGCTCTCGACTCGAGCGCGCCTGCGATCCAAGCGAAGCTGAGGGCCATGTACCCTACACCCGCTGACCCTATGTCTATCATCCCCGACCGCGACCTGCCGCCGAAGCCGATACTGAACCCTGAGCGTGTACGGAACGCCATCATGAAGATGTACAAGGATTCGGCATCAGGGCCCGACAGAGCCGGCTTCAGTCAAACTCCACGTCCACCGGTGGTACGTCGATGACGGGCTCATCGGCGGGAAAATCTAAGAAGTGAGGATCGAAATGCAGATCATCGCGAAGAGAGGGCCAAGATGAGCTCATCACGCTAGCGTTATCCTCCAACCGTTGAATACTAAGGCATACTGGCTGACGCAATGCAGAGCCTTACTGAAGCAGCTCACTGACTAATTTCAGCTGTATGTGCGCCCGACCGCTGAAGGTATCAAGAGCCTAGGTGTCCAGCTTGGGACACAAGCCTCCGTCCGGGATTTCACCCTCGCCAAGTTCGAAAACATAGACAACGCAATCTCCCCTGCGACCAAGATCAAGGACTGGCGGGCGGTACATAAAATCCATCGCGTCACGGAGTCGGCGTGCCGCGTCACACATCTACTAAGCCTCATCTCGCCCGTCGACGTCGGGACGCTATGGTCAGAGTTCGACGACCGTCAATCTCAATTGTTTAAGACGATGAGCTGAGTGCCGATGTAGCCCGCTGCACGCCTTCAATCGCGGCTACCGCGTTCCTTCGCCGGTATCGGACTCTATTCACCCGCTGACATCCCTCCTGGCTGTTACGCAGGAAGCGTGATTGACTCGGCCGCGATACGCGCTGACGGTAGCGAATAATTCCCCACAACGGAGGCCATCTTCATGGAGATCCCCTGCTCATCGAAGCGCTCCATCCTTCTCTCGCGGCGCCGGCGTACAACGTCTTTCCCCCTTGTGCCCTTGCTGAATTGCCTAAATCTACGCAAAACATTCTCAGTCAGGCTGTGTTTCGCAAGAGGATATGTGACGCGATGAGGGAGGAAGTGTTCCGCGCCCGCTTCCGTGAAGCTCCCAATCCACCCTCCAGGACAGCAGCGCTCGGCGTCGCTGACTGGGAATGTCTTTGTCCGCCTACGCATTCTCGCTCTGCTGCGCCCCGGTGCCAATGCTTTCCTCAGGGCGAGGCCCGCGAAAGAGCCCTTCTGCCCACAGCAGGTGTGGGCGGCCTTCTGCCCACAGCAGGTGTGGGCGGTCATGATGATGTTATATTTAGGATGCCACGTTTACGACGACTTTTCAGGCCCTCACCTAGCGCTTTGCGGGAACCGCGGTCGCTACGTCCTCGACAGGATGAGAGTACATGCCATTGCGTGCTGCCAGACGGGGTGGGGACGCGTCGCCAGGCATGACCGCCTATCCAAGCTCTTCATCTAATGGCTCGCGTCTCCAGCGGACCTAGAAGCGCTGGGAAAATACTACAGAGGAGAGGCCATGAGACTTCTCTTCGGGACAGTCTCACGGCCCGCTGACGACCCCATCTTCCCCGCCGTGCCCACGCCTGACACCACGCCGGACATCCCCACGGCCATAGACTCCATGGTATCTGGTTCTTTCAGCACGGCCAACTCGAAGGTCAGGAGAGCAGCCAGGGACGCGGCGGAGTCGTCAGTCGCGATCCTCATAAAAACCACGACAAGGAAGCAAGCTTAATACAGGGCGAAGATGGTTGCAGTTAGGTTTAAAATTACTCTGAAGTTTATGACTGCTTAGCCAAAGCCACTGTCTGCTTTAGACCGGAAGTACCACTATAGGCACTAGTCTCATCTGGGAGAAAGTTCAAAGACTGAACTGAAACATTGGCGTGTGTTGTAAAAATGTTGGGACAAGATGACTAAAGGAAGTTCTTGCCTGGCGAAGCCCAGTCCCTCTGACTGGCTTCGACCAGGCGACTTTATATAATGGTTGTGGCGAGAACGCCACCATTACTCTTCTAAAGTGCTTTTCATAGTTCTGCAATTATCGATGGATTATCATACAGGGATTATTGATGAGTCATCATTAGCTCATAATTGATGACGCTGGACAAAGCAGTCACTAACAATTTCTAGCTCTGGGAGCAATGTGACATGTACGTGTAATCATGGCATGTAGGTGAAGTTTTAGTCTAGAACTGTAAGGTATGCTCATACCGTATCACTTTTCCCTTTTCGTTAGCGTCTCGCCCTCGAGATGCGTCGGCGCGTAGCCGGAATCTGGAGTTTTAGTTGGCGATACAAAGCCAAAATTTGAGGAGCATTTTCCAAGTCCGTTTCAGATTGCCAAGTATTTTCATGAGGTGGACGATTCTTTCTTTGTACCAAGTATTTTACTTCACCATTAGTTTTGATTCTATGATCAACGAGGCTCTGTACCTCCCATTCTTGATGACCACCATCAAAGATTTCTGGTTGGGCCGCCGGTTGCTGGCGGCTTTTATCTCTAATATACGGATGTAGGAGTGAGACATGGAAAGTAGGATGTAGCTTCATCGTGGATGGCAATTTTAAAGTATAAGCTGTTCCATCCGCAAGAACTTTTGTAACTTTGAAGGGTCCCATTTTGCGGGAAGTAAATTTCTTGATTCGAAGAGCACCTGGGGGAAGGTTTAAGTTTTTTGTTGAAACAAGGACTTCATCGCCTACTTGAAACGTTGAGTTGCAGCAGATTTTGTTTGCCTGCCTTGCCATTTTCTCATTAGCACGAGTAATGGCAGCTTGATAAATCTTGCTCGCTTCCTCAATTTCATTGATAGTTTCTCGATATTTGTCGTTAGGAATCTCTGTTTCTACAGTGGTTCTTTTCAAAGCATCGTGAATCGTAGGTGGATGCTGACCACTTTGAATGCATAATGGCGTGAGGCCTGTGGAATAATTAACAAAATTGTTGTAAGCAAATTCTATTGCGTCTAGGTACTTATCCCAGTCGTACTGAAGGACGTTCACGTAGGGTCGAATCTTCTCTTGCCAAAATCCGAGAGATCTCTCATACTGTCCATCAGTCTGGGGGTGGAAGCTTGTGGAGAGATTTAGTTTGGTGCCCAGTATTTTCTGAAGACTTGTCCAAAAGGAAGATGTAAACTTATTATCTCTGACTGAGATAATTTTTCTAGGCAAGCCATGATGGCGTTAAACCCCATGCAGGTATGTATTTGCTATCTCGACCGCAGAAGAATCTGGGGAGAGAGGAATGAAATGGGCCAATTTCGATAGCTCATCGACGACAACCATAACGGAATTATGTCCGGAAGGAGTCAGTGGCAAATCAAAAATAAAATCTATAGTAACCACTTCCCATTTTTTATTAGATGGAGGGAAAGGTTTTAAGGGGCCAGCTGGAGCTTTCTGAACGCTCTTGAAGAGCGTGATTGCGATTCTTGTCAACGAGCAAAGTTTGCTCGTTGACAAGCATCGCAGCTTCGGATATATTTGCGGATATCTGAGGCCATGCCAGGCCAGAAGTAGTTTTGCTTAATCAACTTCAAGGTACCCGTGGCACCGCGGTGTCCTGCGGTGACGGCATCGTGATGGTCGAAAAGTATTATACTTCTCAGCGCCCTTTTGGCACGCATAAAAGTCCATCCTTGTACAACACTTGGTTTTTAACTTCAAACGGTGCGGCTAGATTTTCGTAGTGCTTTCTGAAGCAGTTATATTTTCTGTAGTCGGCAATGAGTGGTTCAATAGTATGATCGCCGACATCACTTTGACTTAACTGTCTCAGAGGTAAGATATTAAGTACTTTGCGCATGATAAGTGACTCATAGGTGGGAGGAGCTGAATTCTGATCGTCTTGACGTGTGAGGCGGTCTGCGGCCTGATTATACTTTCCTTTTACGTACTTGTTTCTCTTGCAAGAAAAGAACCCACACATAGCATAGCGTCTTGAAAACATAGGCTGTGTTTGCAGATGCTGGAGTGGGTTATGATCTGTGTAAACCGAAAAGTTAGAACCCAACAAATATGATCTCTAATCGCGGGGAACGCGAACTATAGCGCGTAATCCGAGCTCGTGAATGGGGTAATTTTGTTCAGCGGGGTTGAGTTTGTCGCTCATGTAAGCTATCTGATGTAACCCTTCGACATGCTCTTGCTGCAGCACGGCACCTACACCAGATATAGATTCATCTGTGTGTAGAATGTAAGGCTTCTGGAAGTCAGCACCTCTTAGGACTTGAGCACACATTTAAGCTGATTTTATTTGGTTAAATGAGTCAGTATGGATCTCTATCCAGGAAAACGTATTTGACTTCTTAGTCAAGTCAGTCAAGGTGCTTCCTTTTGAGAACAGTCTTTCGCAAACTTGCGGTAGTAGTTGCAAAGACCCAGAAAGCTTTGTACTTATTTAAGTGTAGTTGGAGTTTCCCAATCTCGAATAGCCGATATCTTTGTCCGATCCGCACTTATTCCATCCTTGGGAATATAATGTCCAAGATAAAGAAGCTTGGACTTGGCGAACTCACCTTTTCTGTGTTTAGCGAAGAGCTTATTTTCGTAAAGTTTTTGTAGAACTTGTTCAATGTCTTCTAATTGCTCTTCGTTTGTTTTGCTATAGATTAGTATATCGTCTAGACATACTAGGCAAAAATTGTCGAGGAAAGGTCTCAAGACGTCATTCATTAAATATTGAAAGACAGGTGGAGCATTGGAAAGTCCAAAAGGAACAACTAAAAATTCGAAGGCGCCGTACCTAGTTCTGAAACTGGTCTTGGCTGTATCTTCTTCCGCGATCCTGATTTTGTTGTATCCAGATCGAAGATCAATGGCGGTGAAGAATGCTGATCCTCCAATTTGATCCCGAACCTCTAAAGGGTAGTTGTTTTTTATGGTGGCTTCGTTGAGCGCTCGGTTATCTACACACATGCGCAGCCCACCATCCTTTTTAGGGACAAATAAAATCGAGCTACCCGAAGTGCTTTTACTTGGGCGAAAAAAGCCTTTTTGCAGAAGTTCGTCAACTTGCTTTTTAACTTCATCCATTTCCTCCGGAGACATTTTGTAAATTGGTCGTTTTACTGGCTCCGTACCAGGTTTGAGCTTAATCTGTAGCTCTAACGATCGTTTGGGAGAGAGTCCGTCCGGAAATTCATCCGGAAATACATCTTTGTATTCAGTGAGTAACTCATTTAAGTCAGAATCTATAGTATCTGAACTAGATTGATCGGGGTTTCTTTTTCCCGGTGAGTATAACTCCTCTGAGTTTGACTAATAGTAAGAATTGTGGCAGTTTTCTGGCTTTTCTCGCCAATTACTTCGCTGTAATTAAGAAGCGGGGAGTGGCCTTGCTTATGCCACCTTACTCCCAATGTGCACAATGACTTTGTTTTTCATCATAAACCTTAATTTTGTTTGTGTCCTGTTAATATGGGGTTTAGAAGTTTGTAAGCAATCCATTCCTAGAATCAGGTCATAACCTATGTCATCAGATACATTAGGTTTGATGTCATGACTGATTCGGCTGTCTAGATTTAGGGTAAAGGAGTCTTTAACTGTCTGAAGTGGTGTTAAAGATCCATCCCAGCGCTCTGCATGCATACGTGAGGGGGATAACTGAGCCCAACTTCTGGGCTGTGCGAAGGGAAATAATTGTTTCTTCGCATCCAGAATTGACCAATATTTTAAGATTTTGGTCTTGAATTTTTCCAGTCAACAACAGCATGGGATTTCTGTGCCGTCTTGCGTTGTAAGATATTTGGCAAAGTTTTATCGTGTTGTTGCTGATCTTATTGGGAACAGTTTTCTTTTTTCGTTTTTTGAGAGATTGAGTCGACATTTGCAATCTCAATTTAGCTAACTTAATTTCATCCTCTAATTCATTCAAGAGGGTATCAATTTCTGAATGTATCTGATCATCTCTCAAAGTAAGTAGAAAGACGGTAGACGGTATTTTTCGCAAATTATTAGGAATGAAGGCTAATTCATCTGAAAATGTAACTTTCTTAAGGCGAGGTCCTTTGTTTTGTACCTGTTGTACTAAAAGAGAGTTGTTCCTAAAATGCAAGGACCCATAATTCTCTCGTCTAGCGCGGAGATCTTGTGCGACGGAGAGTTTATGTTGTGTAAGCGGGCCCTTGGCAACATGCACTTTATCGTCGTCGCTACCTAGTTTTTTCGCAGGGCTTTGCGCACTTGGACTCTATGTCCATTCGGCTTGCAATTGAAGAAAATCCTTGGTTGCCGCATTAAAGAAATTTCCGATTCTGATCGGTTGTATAGCTTAGCCAATTCCGCTGTGGATGGAAAGTTTTGGGAAGCTTCGCCTCTGCTTGAAGAGCTTCCTGAAGATCCTTAACCAGCTTCTCTTGAGTACAGAGACCGCTGAGATGTGCGCCATTTTTGCGATTTGTCGTCAGATGATGGGTCTGAATCTTTTCGCTGTTGAGGTGTGCTGGTATAAAAGTTACCTACAGCTTCCATGGCGTCACTAATCGTTGCGGCTTTGAGACTTTTACACTTCTTCTGATGTGAAAGTTGAGCTCCTTTGATAATAAAGTTTTGGTCCTGTTACGACATAGTGCCTGCAGATACAAGAATTCTCTAATATTCTTCGTTGTAGAGGCGCAAAGCTCTATTACCCTGGTAACATTTTATCAAAGATTCTTTGGCATCGTTCCCCTTAAACTTATCGCCGAAGTGCTGTATCATGGCGATTTTTAATTCTTCAAAGTTTTTAGGAGGCGGAGGAACTTTCGTGTTTACGACACGAGCGTACCACTCTGCAGAAGATTAGCTGAAGTAGGAAGTGACGTAGGACATGATTTGATCATCACTTTCGTCCGAGTTCTTGACAACAATCTCTAAATGACGCAAATAAATATGCACGTCTTGGCCTTGGACGTAGAACTTGTCAGGCATTGCCATTTTCAGCTGTGATGAGCGTGCTTTTTGGTACTTATTGGCATTAGTGACGGCTTCAGAGGCTTGCAACGCGTTCGCGCTAGCCTGTAAAGCGGTGGTCTTTGCTAAAGCCAACTTTTACTTTGCAGTTACTACCTCTTTCTCCAGAGATACAATTTTAGAAATCCTAGTTTGTAACTGATTTACCATAAGCTGGGTAAAAACCACTGGTGTATCATCTGGGTTTTGAGGAGCAGCAGTTGCCGAAGACAAAGCTGCGTCAGTGGCTGGTGACTGTTCCTCGGGTGGAGACATGTTTTTTAACCTTTGTTTTGGATTGTTTCAAGACTGAATCTTACCCCTCCTTTGGAAGAAAGTGTCCGAACAAGTACCCCCTCCCGGCGTAAGGGAAAGGTGTCGGATCTCCGACCCTCTAATCACTGAACGGTGGTGTCTTGTGCCACGGCAGAACAGTGAGATGCTTTTTCGTTACTGACAAGTATGAACTTTCTTTCAGAATTGGCCTAATGGAGTTACGCGAATTGGGTCTTGCCGTCCGATTGTAATTCGGTGTGGTTATAATCCGTTGTTCCGTGTGGTTAGAATTCGTATTTGTAAATCAACGAATTTTGTTTGCCAATAAAAATCGAATTTTTGAAATTGAAATGCCCAGTGGGTCTCGTGATACTTGTGACAGTAGAACTTCGAAAAACTTTTCCAGTTTTTTTGCACTGTTTCGAATTCTTTTTTGCTTACGTCATGACGTTGGTGCACCAATTTCGGTTTTGATATTTTTGGCAAGTAATTTAGTAATTTTTGTATAAGAACAGGATTTTGTGTGTGACCGAGTTGGCTTAGCTTTGCCTTCCTACCCAGTCCTTCTTCAAGGTTTGAGGGTTCGCGTATGCGTCACCGTCTTATTCCTCAAGCTCGTTGGCAAGGGTGTAGAAAAACAAAATCTCAGCTTTCGGACTTATTGAGAGGTGCCGAATAAGCTGGCTCTTGGTTCGAGTATGCGTCACCGTGTTCTTCCTCAAGCTCTTTGGCGAGGGTGTAGAAAAAACATCCGAGCCTTCGGACTTATGGCAGGTGCCGAATGTACAGTATAATTGACTCCGGGTTCGCTTATGCGTCACCGTGTTCTTCCTCAAGCTCGACGGCGAGGGTATAAAGGAAAAACATCCCAGCCTTCGGACTTATTGCAGGTGCCGAATGTATAGCTGGATTAGTTTATAACACTGCACTCCGCCTTTTCGGTCCGTAAGCTTCTTTGGAGGGTGTATCGTAGTAGGGGCGACGAATCGTTTCAGCCCAAGGCTACCAATTTGTAACAGTTTCTGGCTCTGGGAGCAATGTGACATGTACGTGTCATCATGAAATGTAGGTGACGTGTTAGTCTAGTACTGTAAGGTATGCTCATACCGTAACAGTTGCAGCGTGGAAGATAGCGCATCCCACGACTCATATGCCGTGTTCCCAGCTGAGCGCACCGATGGGTCCAGGCGGTTAAGAGAAACTCACAGGCTTCAAATTCAGAACGGGTAAAATAAATTCACCTAGCTCCAATTTTACAATTGTAGGCTCCGAATAAACGCTAATCTGTAACATATTAAAGCGCATGTTAGTCGTCCAATTTATTATAAAATCAAGTAATGTAATCATCTTAGTAGCATCGATATCAAATCAACCGAGATCCCGTTAGTAGTGGCGAATGAATGCGGTAAAAGCTCTATGTCTTTTTTTTCTAAAAAAATCCATCTTCGACTCATTCGGAGGCAGCTCGGAGGACACGACCGCCCTCATAATGATCTACTCCAAGCAGGTCGCGGCACGCCAAGGCAAGTCGCCCAAGAGAGTGTTTGATAGTGTGTATTGTAGATTTAGTTATTGAATCTGGGAGCTTTAACGCTCAAGCAGTGATTTTGAGGAGAATTAGGGCCATCGAGCTCTCCAACTAGCGGTCGTGATGTTGGCAATACCACATTCTCAATAAAAGATTAAGCCAGCCAGATGCAAAAAAAGCCAAAAAAACTAAATCGAGCATGTTCGATATAAGAATTAAATCGAGCATAAAGTACAGCTGTACTGTATGAAAATATACCCATAAAATTACTTATTTTTCCACTATTTCTCATAGTACTGTGAGATTTCAAATCTCCATGTCGACCACGACGAGCGCACCACGGCCCCTACCCACGCCACCGACGCCATCCCGCTGCGCCACCGCCACCCTCACGCGGCGCCGTCGCCATCCTGCCCCGTCGCCGCACTAGAGCGACAAAACCCAACAGTTTTTTTTAAAATTGACTATTTTTTCGTAAGTCAGATGCGTTATTTTTAGTAAAAGTTTTACCTTAAATAACGCATATGAGTTACGTTCTCAAAAAAA
>JAULCF010409987.1:0-11559 GCA_032361265.1 Devaleraea mollis | reverse complement strand
GGGTTTTTTATTGATGGGTGGTTGTTTATAGGAAATAGTTATTTATACGCTTTTTATTTACCACTTAACCCATAACGAAGCAGGCCCACGGTGCGAAGTATTAGCCGAATAACTATAACTCTGGTTTTCAACTAAGTCTAAGGTTGGCAATCGCTGACTCAATTCTTCAAGCATAATCTTGAGCTCGAGCCGCGCAAGTGGCGCCCCTAAACAGTAATGTATGCCATGCCCAAAAGACATATGTTGATTAGCATTTTTTCTATGTATATCAAAAGTATCAGCATTTTCAAAATTTGCTTCATCACGATTGGCAGAACCAAGCATAATGAGTAACTGCTCACCTTCTGGAATTTTCAGGCCATTAATCTCAACCTCTTTATTGGTCACACGTCGCCATGAAATGACCGAAGAATCGTAACGGATAATTTCCTCAACAGCATTAGGAATAAGTTTTGGATTCTCGATGATTTCGTTCCAAGCTTCTCGGTTATTGAGTAATGCACGAACGCCTAAACCTGATTGATTGGTTGTGGTTTCATGTCCTGCCATCAGTAACCCAAAGATAGTAATGACAATTCGGTTTTTATCAAAGCCTTCTGGGTTTTCTGTTTTTAGCTGTTGTAAAAGCTCACTCGTATAATCATCACTGTTATTGTCTAGATTCTTTTCTAAAGTATCTACTAAGTCATAACAGTAACGCAGGTAATCTATGAAGTCTGGCATTTGTTCGATGATTTCTTCATCGCTTAGTTTGCCCCAAGTTAGCAAGGCTCGACCTGCTGACCAAACTTTAACTTTGTCTATGTCATCTTGAGGGATGCCTAAAAAGGTAAGTAGGATTTGAGCAGGAGTTTCGTAGAGCATGTCTTTGACTAGGTCGGTTTTGCCTTTGTGGATAAAACTGTTAATTGAGTCGGTTACGATTGAGCGTATGGACGGCTCGAGCCACTTAATCCGCTTCGGCGTAAATGCATTGTTAAGGAAGCTCCTGACCTGCTTATGTGAAGGCGGATCGTTATTACTTAAGTTAGGCACCAGATTAAAGTTCTCAGCATTGAGCATATCAATTGCTTCTTGAGGCCAAGGTTTTATAGGTGATTGTGCCATGCGTGAAGAGTAGGTGTCTGAATCTCGTAAGATAGTCCGAACATCGCTAAAGTTTGAGATAACCCAATGATCAATTTCTGGACTGTAGAAGACTGGTTCGTTGGCTCTGGCCTGTGCATAAAAATCATAAGGATTACTAATATAAGGGTCTGTAAATGGGTTAAAGGCCTCACCCATAGCTGTAACTGGGCAACGACTTTCTCCACTAGCTTCTTTAGACTTAATGCTTGGTTTTGTATAGATGTTTTCAGACACTTTTACTCTCCTGAATTTAAAAGAAAACCTGCTTCCAAATTTAGAAGCAGGTAATTAGTGTTCGCCGATTTATGGTTGTATAGGTTTAACCTTTAGATTTAGAACGAGGGTCCATTGCATCTCGTAATCCGTCACCCATGAAGTTTACACAGAGAACGATAATCGAAATAAATGCACCAGGCCATATAACACGTGTTGGTGTAACACTGATAGAATCCTTACCATCGAACAATAATCTGCCCCATGTAGGAACGTCTGAAGGAAAGCCTAAGCCTAAGAACGATAATGCAGATTCTGTAATAATTGCTGTGGCCATACCAAGTGTCGCAGAAACAAGAATAGGACTGAGAACATTAGGCAGAATATGAAAGCCAAGAATTCTTGGACTTCTTGCACCAAGTGCATCAGCCGCAGTTACAAATTCTCGTTCTTTTACAGAGAGCACATCACCACGAACAATTCTAGCAGTTGTCATCCAACTTGTTGCACCAATAATAAATACAATCAGTAAAAAGATGCCAAGTTCTGGACCAAATACAGAGCGTAGTTTATCTCTATAAAGCATGATGACAACAAGTAGAAGTGGTAAGCGTGGTAGCGCAAAAAACATATCTGTAAAGCGCATTAGCAGACCATCAAGTTTTTCGTTGTAACCAGCAATTAGCCCAATGATAGTACCGATAAAAATACTAATAAGCATAGATACTGCGCCCACAGCTAGAGAGATGCGACCACCATAGAGGTTAGCAGCAAAAAGATCTCTACCTAGATTATCGGTTCCAAATGGATGAGCTAGAGACGGTCCTTGGTTACGTTCACGAATGTTATTGAAGTTTGGATCAAGTGGCCAAAGCATAGGACCAATGATAACTGCTAAGACTATGATGGTAAAAATGATAAGACCTATCAATGCACCCTTATGTCGAGCAAATTGTTTCCAAGTCTCCATCCATTGTGGACGAGATGCTTTAGCGATTGTACCTGTAGTTGTTGAAGATATAGATGCCATAGTGATTCCTTAACTATACCGAATGCGTGGATCAAGAAATCCATAGGCAATGTCTGCGACGAGATTAAATGCAACGATAAGCATTGCAAAGATAAAGGTGAGGGTTTGAACAAGCGGAATATCCGCATTATAAATACCCTGAATAAGCAATGCACCTAAGCCATTAACACGAAAAATTTGCTCGGTAATAATAGCGCCACTAAAAATAGCTGGGATGCCTAGAGCAATGATTGTTACAAGTGGAATCATACTGTTTCTCAAGACATGCCCAAGTACAACAACTCTTTCTTTTAAGCCTTTTGAGCGTGCTGTGCGTGCATAATCCTGCGATAGATTATCTAACATTGAGGAACGTAAAAAGCGACTAAGCTGCGAGGCATTAAAAAAGGCAAGTACTGTAACTGGCATAATCATTTGTTTAACTTGTTTTACGAAATTGGGCCAACTGTCCACAACTAAGGTGGTGTCATAAATAGAGGGGAACCATTTGAGATGCACACTAAAAAGAATGATGGCTAAAAGACCTGTAAAAAAGGTAGGTACTGAAAAACCAAGCATAGATATGAAGGTTCCCACTTGATCAAAAATAGAATACTGTTTATAGGCTGATATAACCCCTACAGGGATAGCAATCAAAATACCAAAAATATAGGCTAACCCTAGAACCCAAAGTGTTTGTGGCATACGTTCCGCAATAACATCTGAAACAGGACCACGTGATTGCCAAGAAATTATTCGGGTACGATTTTCAGAGTCCCCAATAGATAGACCTGTTGTGGTCTCAATAAAATTAAGGGGTTCGTTAATAAAAAACTGTTGTAGCCACTTTGCATATCGAACTGTAAAGTGTTGGTCTAAGCCTAAAGATTCTCTGATATTTGCACGAACTTCAGGCGGAATTGTTAAAGGAAGATTACCTGTTGGGTCGTTTGGGGCTGAATCAAGAATAAAAAAAATAACAAAGCTAATAACTAGCAATGTTGGAATCGAAATAAGTAAGCGGCGAACTATATATTGAAACATAAGTTAAAGAGTTTGATGTAATGCGCTAGGTCTAAAGAAAATGCAGTAGGAAACGAGTTCCCTACTGCATAGATCTTTACTTAGCTAATTACTCTGAACGGCCCCAATCGGCGATGTTCCAAAGTTCACTATCCCAAGCGTTCATAGCAACACCTGTAAGAGAGTTTGATTTAGCAGAAACACTACCACGGTGAATTAGAGGAATCATAGCACCTTCTTGAACAAGCAAATCATTCATTGCTTTACCAAGAACAGCACGATCTTCTATTGCAGCAGTAGCAGCCATTTCAGCAACAAGTGCGTCATAGGCAGGGTTACAATAACGTGGCATGTTAGAACCTAACCAACCACTATCTGGTGTAGGAATTTCTTCACATGTCCAGCTCTTGAAGTAAGCTTCAGGGTCTGTACCTGAGAAGCCGTTTGTATACATTTCAATATCAGCATAGAACTTTTGGAATGTATCTGGGCTACTTGGGTCGCCACCAAAGAATACGGAAGCGTCAATGTTACGAAGCTCAGATGTTACACCAATTTCGTTCCACCATTGCTTAACAAGTGCTTGTGTTTCTTGGCGTACAGCATTTGTTGATGTTTGGTAAAGAATACTCAGTTTTAAACCATCAACATTTACACGAACACCGTCGCTACCCATAATCCAACCAGCATCATCGAGAAGTTGGTTTGCTTTTTCAATATCTTGAACTAAGCAACCGTCATTTGCAGTAGATACATAGACAGCAGGTGCAGGAACAACGTTACAGGTAGGTTGACCAGCAGCGCCATAACCAATTATGGTTAAGGTTTCACGGTCAATAGCAAGAGAAAGTGCTTCACGAACAACTGGATCAACTAAGAATGGGTGAGCATTGTCGCCGTCCATATATACAGAACGATCATCACCAAGTTCTGAGTCTGGGTTGGTTAAGTTAACCATTAGACGCTCAACGTTTGAACCGAATGCAGAAAGAACTTCACCTTGACCAGCTTCAGCCATTTTGTTTAGGATTTCAGGTGTAACTTGTAGGTTCCAGCCATAATCAGCTTCGCCAGTTTCAAGAACCGCACGTGCAGAGCTTGCAGCGTCACCGCCACCTTTAAGAGTGATTTTAGCGAATGCTGGTTTGTTAGCTTCACGATAGTTTTCGTTTGCTTCATAAACAACAACATCATTTGTACGGAAGTCTACAATTGTGAATGGACCTGTACCAATTGGTGCAAAGTTTTGTTCAGTACAAGCTTGGTTAGCAGCACCTAAACAGTCAGCGAACTGAGCTGCTTGGATGATTGGACCAGTTTGGCTAACAAAAGCGCCATATGGGAAAGGCTTAGGAACACCAAAAGTGATTTTAACAGTTAAGTCGTCAACTGCTTCAATGCTTTCGATATCTGCAAAGTTAGCAACTTGCTGACAGCCAGCTTCTTCATTCATACAGTATTCGCCAGTGAAGACAACATCTGCAGAAGTAAGTGCTGTACCATCTGACCAAAGAATACCTTCAGTAAGTTTCCAAGTAATGCTTGTTAAATCTTCTGAAACGCCACCATTTGCAACGGTAGGAATTTCGTCAACAAGTCTAGGAACTAGATTGCCGTCTTGATCGTAGCTTGCTAGTGGCTCGAGAACAACTGATGCACCATTTAAATCCTTGGTACCACCAGAAAGATATGGGTTAGGGATTGAAACAGCTTGCCAATAAAGAATAGTTGCTTCACCAGCACTACCGCGCTGGGCAAAACCTAAACTACTTACAGTAAATGTCAGTGCAAATAAAGCTAATACTAAAAATCTAAAGCTTTTCACATGACCTCCTAAAAAGAATAATGTATTGCAAATCAACTAGAAGCACAAACTTATAGTAAAAGTCTTGGTAGTAAGACAAAACACATATAATAAAAAACACGACCACACTATTAAAAAACAATAATGGAACGAGTTTCTTCTATACAACAGTTTGTCTACAATGCTTTGTGCAAGCCAGACTTTATATGGTTGTATACTCCGAGAAGTTTGTTACAAAATCAGTGTAACATATCTTATATAAGTTTGGGCAAGTTCTGAATGAGTGGTACAAGCTCATTTGAGCTGATAAATATTCTTTAATATTCGTAAATAAGTTTAGACTCAAAAATATGCTATTTATATTTGATATTGAGGTTAAAGTTGAGTAAGCTTTTTTTGTAGGCGAAGTTCAAGATTCGCTTTTACTTCTTGCCACTCTGGGGCAATAATTGAAAAAATCATGTTGTTACGTACAAAGCCATCTTTATTGACTTGACTAGCCCGCAGCGTACCTTCGTAGGTGGCACCTAAGGCTTTTATGGCTGCTTGTGAGCGTTCATTGCGAGAGTCGCTGTTCATTTGTACTCTCATAAAGCCGAGTGTATCAAAGAGGTGGCAGAGTAATAGGTATTTGCTTTCTACATTGAAGGCAGTCCCAAATAAATTTGAATCGAACCATGTGTAGCCGATGATGCAGTTTTTGTAGGGCCAATTGATGTCGTAGAAGCGGGTTGTACCTGCTAGGGCACCTGTTGTTTTGTCAATCATGGCAAATGGATAAGCACGATCATCATCAAAGTCTTTGAAGGCTTTGCCGTAATAACTAGTTGTTTGTTCGGTTGTTAGTGGGGTAGAGGTGTATTGGTATAGCTCTGGATTTGTTTGACCTATGGAAAGTAAGGGAGCTATGTGGGAGTGTTGGAGAGGCTCGAGCCTCACAACGGTCCCTTCCAAAACCAACGGATGTACCAATTTCTTCTCACTCATAAATTAGCTTTAGAATTTCTTTTAGGATTTTTCTAAATCAGCCAAAATATCATCAAGGCTATAACTACCACCAAGTGCAGCAGATTTAGGTTGAGCAGTTGCTCTACTTGTTAAAACTGTTGCCTCTTGTGCTTTTCGTCTTTCAAGTTCTTGAAAAGACTCAATTGTAAAGGTAGCAGGGTCAATAACGTAAGGAATGATTTCTGCATGTTGTATATAGCGCTTCACACCTAAAATACTCGCCATAACCACAGCGTGTGACACCACAATAATGCTTTTGTACTGCTGGTAGCGCAATAAAGCAGGAATAACTCTTTCTCTAACTTCGTCTAAACTTTCCCATTTACGCTCATTTGCAGGTGGTGGGGTAATACTTTCACCAATTACACCACTTGTGTCGCCATTAGGTGGAAAGCCAGTGTAATGACGGAATTCGTTGTACACATCTTGCATTTCTGCTTCAGTCATAGACACATTAATATCTTTGTTAGGCAGCCATTCGTGTATATCAGGTTCAACTATATGAGGTTTATTGAGTTTGAGCTGGAGGCGTTCTGCAGATTCGATAGCACGGGTATAAGTACTGCTCAAAATGATATCTGCATTGGCTAAGCGATAATCACTTGCCATAGCGTCAATTTGGACACGACCTACAGGGGTTAGTGGCGCTTCATTGCGTCTTGAACCACGCACACCGCGTTCGTCAAGGTCACGATAATTTTGTTCTCCGTGTCGAATAAAAAGAAGTTCCACCCAAATACCTCAAAATCTAAGAATTTGTGCCATATCTATTGAACTAGTTAAACTACCAAACTAACTAAACTACTGAAGTAATCAAACTACAAGATAGTATAGCGCAAGATAATGAGCTATAACTAACATTTAAAAGTTTCATAAATAAATGCTGTTCATTTTTAGTACTCAAAAAGATAGCCGAAGCACTCTCTTGAGTAGGCACTTTATGAGTCTAAACACTTCGCCTATTTATAGATGTCGAATGTTTTACTTTTAGACGATTTTTCTGGTGAATTTGATTGATAAAGTTTCATTCAACAGAAAAACTGATTTGTCAAGCTGTGTTCTTTTGCTGTGTACCTCGTGAACATCCCACAAAATAGGAAGTAAACTAAGATAGCTTGGGTGTTTACTCACGACTCTCATTACTTTTTGTACTTTTTGTGCGACACAAATTTCGGTATAAACTCGGTGTAAACCAAGTTAGTTTGCCCTAATTATTAAGTAATAGTTTTTAGAGTTAACCCTAAATAAATAAGTTATAGGTTTGGAACGCTAACCTTTGATGCTTCAGCTAATGAGGCATAAAGGTAGGTGTATTCCATTTGTAATGGATAAGTAAGTACCAAATACTGTGAGTGTTATAATAAAAGACTTGTTTAAGCGATAAGGATATAAACGAATTCAATAGCTACAGTTTCGAATATAAACGCACTATTGAGTTTGGAAACATTATTTTAAGTACGTATTGTATAGATACGCTCCAAAAATATGGTTAAAAATGTGGTCAAAAAACTAGGAGGTTATATGACGCAAACAACACAGCCAGAAATATTCCGTGGTCTTATGGGTGTTCACATTGATACGTCAAGTGTTAGTAGCATAAAAGGTGATCAAGGTGAACTTGTTTATCGTGGCTACGATATCAACGAATTAGCGAACAAAGCGACTTTTGAAGAAGTGGCTTATTTGCTTTGGAATGATGATTTACCTAACCAAAGCCAGTTAGATGCTTTTAAAGCTAAACTAGCACCTTTATTTGAAGTTCCAGCACCCGTTATAGAAATGCTCAAGAGTTTACCGCAGGATATTCACCCCATGCATGCTCTGCGTACAGCAGTTTCTATGTTAGGTGCACTTGATCCTGAAGCTGACGATGTCAGTATTGAAGGTGTTACTGAAGATGCGCATAGTATGCTCGCTAAATTCCCGACCATTGTTGCTGCATTCTCACGTATTAGCCAAGGCTTAGAGCCTATTGCGCCGGATACAAGTTTAAGCATTGCTGCGAACTTTTTGTATATGCGCACAGGTGAAAAGCCAACTGAAGCAGCTACAAATGTCATGGATGTAGCTTTAGTGCTTCACGCTGAACACGGTTGTAATGCATCAACCTTTACAGCACGTAGCGCAGCTTCAAGTCTTGCTGACTCATACGGTGCAATTACCGCAGCTGTTGCAAGCCTTAAAGGACCACTTCACGGTGGTGCAAATACTGCTGTTATGCAAGCCCTTGAAGGAATCGGTTCAGTTGAAGCTGTTGAAGCCTATGTTTTAGATAAACTCGGTCAAAAAGGTGGCCGTGTTATGGGCTTCGGACACCGTGTGTACACTGTACGTGACCCTCGCGCTGTTATCTTACGTAAAGGGTCTAAAGCACTTTCTGAAGAATCTGGCGAAGGCAAATGGTTTGATATGAGCCTTGAGATGGAACGTGTGATGGACATCGAGATGGAGAAAAAAGGTCGTGCGGTTAAGCCAAACGTTGATTTCTTCTCTGCGAGTGTTTACCGTATGCTTGGTTTCCCAGCAGATACCTACACACCAATTTTTGCAGTAGCTAGAATTTCTGGTTGGATGGCACACTTGTTAGAGCAATATGCTGATAACCGAATCATGCGCCCTCGTTTGGTGTATGAAGGTGAATTTGGCAAGACATTTAAGTCCATTGAAGATCGTGCATAAGTACTAGATTTAAGTATTTGAAATGTTTAAGGAGTAGCCTATTTTGGCTACTCCTTTTGTTTTGTTGGGTATAAGTTTTTGTAGGATGTAGCTATGCCCATCATTTTTGTGAAAACATCAAAGCTAAATACGATGGGCAAAGTACCAATACACGAAATTTAGATTTGTACGCTTGTTAATCTTGGTGACAATCTATGATTTCTAAAGTGCCCAATAGCGAGAACAATAGCACCAATAACAGTACCGATCACTTCACCGTTTTCGCCAAGATTTTCACCAAATAATCCTGCTGCGAGTAAAATAGTTAAGCCCAAAGTACATAGGTAAATGACACTTAAACTGCCATGCTTTCGACAACCAATGCCAAGTGCAATAACACTTGTTGGAATAACAGCTAAAAGCATGAATTTATGAAAGCCTTCACCTGCTAAAGGACTTGAGGCAAGCACTGCTGGAAATAGGATGAGTGCTATAGGTGTGAGGATGCAGTGTAAAATACAAGCAATTGAAAAACCAATTGCACTTTTGTCCATAGTAGTTTGTATATGATTCATGTTGACTCCTTATTCTTTAATAATTCTTTTTGTTACAAAAAACAATGTAATTGACATGGACAGACATGTCAGTAGCAAGATATTCGTGTGAGTTGTAGTTTTGAAGGTTTAAATTGTAGGGTTGGGCTATGCCACAATTTTTTGTGGATTTCTCAAATGCAAAGGCGATGGGCAGAGCACCATCCTACGGAATTTATTGACGATGTAGGATGTGGCTATGCCCATCATTTTTGTGAAAATATCAAAGTCAATGGGCAGGTCACCATCCTACGAAAAAGTTTTAGACTCGAATGGTCATACCATCAGCGAGAGAATTTCTATAAGCTCTATAAGCAGGTAATAATCCCATCACTAAACCAGCAGCTAAAACAGCACCGAGTAATTGCAAGTCGTACTGTGTAGGTGCAGTGATGCTTAAAAACAAACCATAACGTGCTTCTACCCAAGGTCTAAGCGCAAATAGAATACCGTAGAGTATGCAAAGTCCAAGTAGACAACCTATAACTGTATAGAGAATTGATTCCCATGTAAGCAGTGCGAATATTTGCCTGGGCTTAGCACCCATTGAACGTAAGATTGCCATCTCTCGTCTACGCTCACTTAAGCTAGATAGAATTGAACTAAGCATTCCGATTAAACCACTGATGACTACGAAGCTAGAAACGATTAACAAAGCTCTTTCGGCTGCACTCATCAAGCTCCAAAGTTCTTGCAAGGCAACACCAGGAAGTACTGCTAAGAGTGGTTCACGTTTGTAATCATTGATAGCACGCTGTAAATTAAAGATGCCTGTTTTTGAATTAACGCCTAAAAGGAAAGCGGTAATAACAGAAGGTTGTAGCTCACGCTTCAGTGCTTCTTCAGCGCTTACTTCTTGGCTAGGAATAGGTACACCACTTTCCCAACCAATGTGAATGGCTTCTATACCTTCAAGCGAGGTATGAACAGAACGGTCAACAGGTGTGCCTGTCTTATTTAGGATGCCTGTGACGATAAAAGGTGTATTGTCATGGTTCATAAGGCTAACTCGGCCTGTACCGTGAGCAAGCACTATCTCATCGCCTAATTTGTAGTCAAGTGTACGTGCTACATCTGCACCCAAGACAGCTTCAAATACACCTTCAAAGCCTGTACCTTCGGAAAAGCTAAGTGGTCGTTTCTTACCAAATTTATAGTATTCAAAGTAATCAGGAGTCGTACCAACTACTCTAAACCCTTCGTGGGAATCACCAAGGGAAATCGGCACTGACCAAGCGACATTTGGGTGTGAAATGATTTCCTCATAACTTCCCCAAGTGATGTTGTTAGTAGCGTTGCCTATGCGAAAGACGCTGTAGAGTAGAAGTTGGATAGAACCACTGCGTGCGCCGACTACAAGGTCAGTGCTTGAAATGGTATTTGCAAAACTAGCCTTAGCTTCTGTACGGACTTTTTCAACGCCGAGCAAAAGTACCACGCTTATAGCAATGACTAAAATAGTTAAGATGCTAGTCGCAGCACGGTTACGCATACTTTTTAAGGTTAAGCTTAGTAACTTCATGCTGCTGCCTCAACTTTTACAGAGTTTGATGCTTTATTGATATCTGATAGTTCAATGCTGCGATCAAAGAGCTTTTCTAAGCTACCATCGTGACTTACAAAGACTAGCGTAATATCACTTCGGTCACATTCGCTAAAGAGTAGTTTGATAAAACTTTCTCTGGTATCAAAATCAAGAGCCGAGGTTGGTTCATCTGCGATGAGTAGGGGAGGTGCGCCTATCATGGCCCTGGCCGCGGCAACACGTTGTTGTTGACCAATGCTCAGGTCAGTAACGGGTCTGTTTAACATATCGTCACCAATTCCTAAATCCGACAATAAGCGTATCGCATCAGTTTTAGCTTCTAGCATTGAGCTAAAGTGAGACTTGCGTTTTTTTGAAAAATCCAATGGAAGTGTCACGTTTTCAATGACAGAAAGATATGGAATCAGGTTAAACATTTGAAAAATAAAACCAATGTTATTGGCTCTAAAGAAGTCACGTTTTGCGCCAGAAAGTTTTTCCAGCGCAACGTCATTAATTTTAACTTGACCCTTCTCTGGTACAAGTACACCAGCCATCAAGTTTAGGAGTGTACTTTTACCACTACCACTTGGACCTT
>JAULCF010408876.1:0-11572 GCA_032361265.1 Devaleraea mollis | reverse complement strand
GACCACAGCCGTAGCGAGTTCAAACTCCGCGAAGGTCCAAAAAACGTAAGGCGGGGAGGGGAGTGTTAAGCGCTGCATAGAGGCATCCGTACAGTAAATTTTACTATCCAATGGTTCCGATGCGCATTTTAATGAAGTATGCAGCATATGATACTTCATACTGTATGCTGCATTAAGTGCTGTAGTCCAGCAGGCTGCCCCCAAGTTTACTCAGCCGCTTGACGCGGCCACGCCGAATACGTACAATACAGCCCCAGCTACTGTGTTCCACATTTTTGAGCGCACCTGGGGAACGCTTGTCAAGGTCTTGGTGTGCAAGGCGCACATAATCAGTAATCAGTAACAGCACTACAGTGTAGGCATGCTTTCTGTACAGAGTTCCCAACTCATCTTACTTAGCGAAGCTCAATAAAAGGAATGACGCCAGGGCAGACGGGGATTCTCTCGAGAGAATTGTGTGTCGGCGTGAGAAGCCGCTACGCTGGAAGTACTTCCATGCGTCAAACGCTACCAGCATGGCGGCTGCTTTTAAGACCGAGCGTCACGAGACGCCGAGCAGATCTGAGTCGTATCATAAAGACTAGAAATAAATAAATCATGCCAGCGAGGGCAGAGCCAATTGTCCAGAGCCAATAAGCTGTCCTGCTTTCTGCAGCGACATTCCACTTTTAAGTTTTTTTAAAAACTTAAATCTTAAAAGATTTTTCACATTGTTTTAAATGATTGATCTACTTACTCTTTATGATACGACTCAGATCTGCGCGGCGTCTCGTGACGCTCAGTCTGCGACTTGGAAGATAATCTTGAAGTCATTTTTGAGGTACACTACCTGGTACCTCACGTGCCCCCCAATTATCTTTCATAGAGAGAATTCAAAGAGCTTCTGGTTGCCGGCGTATTCGTATATTTCCCACGTTGGTTAAATGTCTCGACCACAAGCACCTTGCTGGAGACGTATTGACATCCCGGCGCACATAACTTACCCCCCGACGCGAAAATGTTAATGATTTTAATTTACCATTGTTCAGCCCTTATCTAAGCTCTTCCTGTCTCTCGAAGCACGCCCATGGAGCCGCCAGACTCTCACGATTTGCATGGCGATATTCCAGCCCCAGCGGAAATCACACCGCTGTTAGGACATGCATTGCCGGATGAAAATGCTGCTATTGTGGGCCCTCTCAGGTCCCCGGCTACCCCCCTGCTGGCCGCCGAGGCATCGACCGGTTTCTTTGGAGGGTTTTGGATTGCATCTGTGGACATTCTTTGCAAGTGGTGGCACTGGTTCTGGGGAAGCTTCTTGCGCGGAATCGATTTCTTACTTGAGCCAGTTAAGCCGTGGCGGGACTGGAACCAAAACTCAACTATTTTTACATTTTATGGCGGGCCAATTTGGTGGTTTATTTCGGTACCTTTTTTTGTCGCTGTTCTAATTACTATCCGGGCGCTGAGCGTGGTTGTCTCTTGCTGTACGCGGTTTGCTATCCCAGGAGCGCACTGGGAAGAGGTTGAATCTATTTTCAGGGCAGTTATAGTTGGGGACCGCTTCATAATATTCCGTCGGGGATACCCGCCCCCACATCCCGTTATTGTCGCTTCTCTACACGTTCACGAAGAATGCTATACCATGCTGTGGAATACCCTGTTCCTCCTCTCTGTTCTCACCTCCCGAAACGCCCTTCTTTTGGCTGTCACGGAAAGCAAGCCCTTGCCTTTGTTAGCCGACTTTTTTATTCGAGTGATGACTTTCTCAGCCTGGCTCAATTACCTTGGGGCATGCCAACAGACCTTGAAATATATTACCGCTTATGCCACTCGTCCTCCGGATGGAAGTATGAAAGACCTCCGCTTCGCCCTTTCAGGAATCATATTTGGAACAACAATAGTGTCCTTCGGTTGGTGTTTGGGTCGCGATATTGGCCGAAATTTGGTTGATCTTGCACTAGTTCTCACTAACAGAGGAAAGATCCAGGACCTGCCAGAAGTTCAGGTTGCTCTTCTCGGGTCTTCTCAAAGTTTACACCGCTGGGGGTTACTCTTAATTCTTCCTTTCGCAGTATGCGGGTGGCTTCTTCTGCTTACATCTCTTGTCCACGCTATTATCTGCGTTGCACCATGCTTGCAGCGGTATCATTCCATTCCACCCTCAAGCTTTAGAAGGTGCATCAGGTGCTATAAGGAAAGGGAGAGTATCGAGGCATTCAATTGCCCTTTTGACCTTGGCACGTGCAACGAGTGTGTCCAAGAGGGGGCGCATGTACGGGCAGATGAGTTTATAGTCAGTGACCATGAACTGAACCCAACACCTTTTACGAAACTTGATCAGGTCTTGTGGGGCGCAGTTTTGCCATTAGCCCCTGTTCTCAGGGTACCATTGCATATGTTTGGCTGGATTTGCATGGCTTTAGTTCGAGGCGTGACGTTCCTCAGAATTCCGGACACGCTGGCATTTGTTCTTTGGCTCCCTGTTGAAACATTTTACGGCACGGACCAATTCTCTGGGCCCCGACGACATTTTTCGCGGGCTCTTACATCAGCAACGGTCGATGTGATTATCGCAGCTATTCTTTTAATCAAGCTTCCTTCTGCTTTCATTATTTCTGTTCCGCTCAAGATTGTTTGCTGTTGGTGGAAGCCCATGGCCACCAATGCTCTTGTGCTCAAGGATATCGCAACTTTTACCGGCAGACCACCCACACAGCCCCGAAATCCGCACGCGTACTTTTTGTCACAGATTGACACATTGTGTTTTGCCTTGTTGATTATTCTAATGCTGGATAATACTATCTTTAAGAGCTTATCAGTCTTTTATCCACCTGAATGGCAAGTATGGGCTTTAATCGTTGCTTTACCCGCTGCTTTATGCACGACGACTCTTGTCTTTCCTTTGCTCGTAGTCAACCTGCTTTTGATCTTGCCGACCACTACGGCTGTGCAACAGATAGTATCTCTTTATAATTGGCTTGACAATACACAATAAAACATTATAATATTCTTCTTCTTCTTAATGTAAAACATGAAAAGGCTGCAACATCGGCGCTCAAATGGTCTTTACCTCTGAATTCCCTTCCGCGCGTTCGCAAAGTCCTATGTCTGAACATGTACAATAACGTTATACGGTATTTGCTGGCTTATTGCACTAAAGCTTTTACTGTTTATGCGAGTCGTTATTGATCTGCAGTTCCATGCATTTTCGATGGCGTTCGATCGCTTTAGTCCTGAGTCGCTTAGAGCAAGCCAGGGGGTGAGTTACTGCGTTAGCATACTGGGCTCCTCTCTGGGCGACAATCAGGGCTGTGGGGCCTCTAGAACTGCGCAGTGCCCTCCCAGAGAGCGGATAGAGGAAAATGAATTTTAAACTTTTTGAATTCAGTAGAGGGAGACTTTGGAAAAGAAATGAGTTGGTACCAAGTGGGCACCCACCCGGGTTAAACATGGTACCACGTGCTAACGACAGGATATTTTCTTCTCATACATTCGATTTGCTAATCATCAAAGCTCGAAGGTATCACCCGACCGTGCGTGTGCATCGCATCGCCTTCTCTGTCGCAGCACCAACCGTCCCACTATCACCATTCTTCCCGCACTCTTTGAGCTGCGGACAACACGGTGATCCAGACTGGGACAGCATCGTCAGCGCGTCGGCGACGCTCTTTTCTGTCATGTCCCAGTACGACTTCTCCTACAGCGGCGAGACGTCCGACACGGCGACGACCGGCGCGATCGCCGATCTCTCCGCTTCAGCGCTCTCCTCCTTCACTGCTTCCGACTTTGCCACCGCCACGTCCTGTCTTCGAAGCTTGCGCTCTCTTCAAACTTCTCCCGCCCTTCTCCCTCGCGTTTTATACAACCAAGCCGTCGTTAACTTCTACACTTCCACATCCCCTTCGAATGCCCAGTCCCTCATGACGAAGACGCTCTCCGCTCTCCCTTCCCAGGCCTCTGTCCCTTCCCCTGTCACTCCGCAGACTGCTCTTGCATTTCTCGCCCGCTCTGACGTCACACCCGCCGCCTTCACCGCCCTCGGCTTTGTACCGCTCTTCAACGCAGCCGTCGTCGCCTACAACTCTGGCGAGCTTAACCACGCCTCCACTCTCGCCACAGTCCTCTTCTCCCATGTCGAGTCTGTTGAGGAAGATTGGCTCGCCATCCGCACATGCCTCCTGGCTGCCGACATCCACCTTCGCACGCACTCCCTCTCCACCGTCTCCAAAATCCTCACCTACCTCGAGACCCTCACCCCATCGCCCCTGCCCTCGCCCTCCCCAACCTCCTGGTCTCTCCCCGCCCTGTCCGTCATGACCCTCCCCACCACTCCCTCCGACCTCACCTGTACCCTCCACCTTTACACCGCGCGCCTCGCCGCCGCCTCTGCCGACGCGCGCCTCTTGAAAAAGGAGTCAAAATCCGCCGTCGTCGCCGCAAACCCCGACGGCCCTACACCCACCGCAGCAGCCCTCCTCGTCAAAGCCCAACTCGACGCATCCGCCTCAAAGGCCCTCCGCGTCATGGAATCCATCCACGCGCAGTCCCCGCCCCGCGTCCGCGCAGCCGTCCGTCCCCTCCTCCTCAACAACATCGGCGTCATCCACGCGCGCCTCGGCCGCCACGCCCTCGCCGCAACCTACCTCACCCGCTCCCGCCACGCTTTCGGCGAACTCTTCTCCGCCCGCGAGGGCACCGCCCTCTCCGTCATCGCCCGCGCCCGCGAGACACACACAGCCTACAACCTTGCCCTGTCGCACCTGCGCCTCGGCAACTTCCGCCACGCCCTCGCCCTCTTCACAGACTGCGCCCGCGCCGACGAGGTCCTGGCCGCGTCGTCGCCAGCCCTCTGGATCCGCATCGCAGAGTGCTGCGTCGCCCAAGCCGGGGAAGCGTCGAAACTCGAGCCCGTTGCCACGCTCTGCGGCACAGGCGCACGCCGCCGCTACGTCCTCACAACCCTCAAACCCCCAAACATGGCCCTCATGCACTACGCGTCGACTTGCGCCCGCGCCGCCCTGGCAATCATCTCGCAGCCCCAGTCCGTTGCAGACGCAGACGCGGACGACGACGCCTCTGCAGCAGCGGCCGCCGCTGCAAACCGCCACCGCTGTGCTGCCCTGGCCCTCCTCTCCTTCGCTACGCTACACTTCGACCCCGGGGCAAGCATCGTCGCCTGCGACGAACTTGTCGCCTGCAGTCGCCCAGGCGACAGCGACCACGCAGTCCTCGGCCGCCTCTACGGTGCAGAAGCTCTCTGCCTCCTCGGCCGTCCGGACGAGGCCGCAGAGCGCCTCACGCCGCTCCTCGCAATGAGTGGCGCCAGCTTCGCCGACGGCCGCGAAGGCGCATTCGTCAACGCAGCCCTCGCCCACACGCTGCGTGGGGATATGGCGGCGGCCGTCCGTGCCGCCAAGGCTGCGCTCAAAGTCACGGCACTGTGTGCACCGCGCGCCAGTCCGAGGCGGAACGCTATTGCTGTCGCAGCGTACGTGAGTTTAAGGGACGGGAACGTCGAGGCCGCAAGGCAAATATTGAGCACTACGCGCTAGTCAGCAATGCCTTAGGCAGCCGTCTTGTTTGTTGCCGTTTTGAGAACGATTAATTTTTCAAGCGAGAAGGGAGCTACCTCGTCACTTTTCCTGCTCGAACTGAGTTTGGCTACCGATTGTCGCCAGTCTGCCGGCTCACTCATTTTGTTAATAGAAGAAAGTCTTCCGGCTGTGTTTATAAAAGAGATGGACGTACTGCGTGCACTCATGCTTCTCTAACTTCACCAGAGCTGGAGTCATTAAGGAGGATGAAGTTCTCCATCTATGGCTAAAATGCAAGTGCTCTTGCTACCCTTACCACTCTCTTCCTATTGATCTACAGTCTACAACAGTCTTTTTTTTCAATGCCGCAGCTTCTTTACGATATAGGTCGCTTGCTCAACTGCGTGTGCATCAAGATGTGTGCAGATGTATGCTCTGATTTAAGGCGACCGCTACTTTCCTGACTACCATCACCCAACGACAATTTCGATCATCGCATTTCGAAGCTTTTACTTCAATCAGCGCACTTCGAATCGTTCCTGATTCTTGCGACGCCCAAAAACGTTACCGAGGCCGGTAGGGGAGCGAACTCTTCCAGATGCGCGCGATGTGCGGCTTCTTCCTGCTCTAGGAGTGGACAAGTTGGAGGAGAAAAAGCGCCGCAAAGCCGCCGCCCGTGACGGCTTCTGTCCTGTTCCTGCGAGAGAAGGCTGCGATTGCGTTCTCTCCACTTGACTACCCGCAGCATCTGTCTGTTCCGTTGTCGATGTCAGCTTTGAAGAGTCTGTTCCTGGGTTTGTATGTTTCATCTCCGCGCTAGATTCTTGACTGCATACCGAGGATCCAGGGCTGGGGACAGCTTCGACGATGGCGAGGGCATCGACATTCGATTCGACGATATTTCGAACAGAATTTGCGGTCAGCATTTCTTGAGCATGTAGCTGCTCCTCACTTGAACTCTGATGGCGCTGCTGCGAGGGTGGGTTTGGATTATTGAGCAACTCGGAGAGCTGACTAGCAAGTCGATCTCCAATGGCAACCACCGCTCTGACTCTTTCCGCCTCCAATTCGGACCGCGTGCTCTTTGCGCTTGGTGGTGATATACTTTCACTCTTCTTCGACTTTAGCACTGAGCGGGGGCTTTCCATTCTGTCTGGGAGCAACTCTCGAGAGTTGCAAGGAGCTCCTTCAGAGTGATTCGCTGCGGTTGCCATCCATTCGTGCTTTAGAGCTTCTTTTGCCGTGAGTCGCGCGGCAGGAGTTTTCTCCAGCAAACCTCGAATAAGAGATTTGCACGCCGCCGATACATATTCCCATTCCCTTTGGGAGAAGCTCACTTCATTCGTTATAATACTTTCCAGTGTGCTTTCATCGTCTTCGCACCCTTTATCAAAAGGGTACTCACCGCAAATCATGCGGTACCCCATCACTCCCACCGCCCATAGATCCACCGAGGTGCCATACTGCTCCCTTCCCGCCATCTCTGGCGCGACATAAACTGTCGTGCCCACGCGTGACCTCATAGTTTCTGCTCCAGGATTTATCACCTGGACATAACCAAAATCGCATATGACTGTCTCCGACGGAAGAGACTCGTTCAAGCAAAGAATATTTTCAAGCTTGATGTCTCTGTGGACAAAACCTGCTTCGTGCATGCTGCTCAGTGTGCTCAGGGTGGTATGCATAATTTGGGATACAGCAACCTCTCCCACTCGATTCCCTGCATTTTGAACAACTTCTTTTAGGGTGCCGCCCGGCATTAAGTCCATCACAATGAACACTTTATGCTGCGTTTGGTACACACCGCGAGTACCAACGACGCCGGGCACTTGCAAATTTCTGCACGCCAGCATCTCCCTGTCCAGCTCACGGGCAGAGCGGTTGTCAAACTGCTGCTTGCCAATTACTTTGACAGCAACCTCTTCTCCAGACTCTGTCGCTACCGCCTTGTGAACCGAGGCAAATGCGCCTGCACCAATTTGTTTGCCCAACGTATAATCACGCTCAAAGCTAATTTTGGACGCTTTCTCAAGCACATCAACCCATTCGCGGACAGTTTCTTCCTTTCCGTCCAGTGTGACCCAGACCGGCGAGTCGTCACGCAGGTTGATGATCAGGGAATTGGGACGCATCACAGATGATACTGTGCAACCGGCGAGATCGGCGTCCCAAACAACAGACAAGTTTTGCTTGCTTGTGTGCGCGCTGATGTATGCGCCTTCCACTCGAAGGAATTGAACGGTTTTCATCGCCCAGGATTTGCGTTTCGTCAAAACGATGCCCTCTACATCGCCCTTCGATCTGGAATTGCTGTCCATATAAGAAGTGAAAATTGCGCTATACACAAAACTTCTGGAGACGGAAGCGGGCTAAATGATAGGCAAAGGCTGCGAAACACGTTTGCACTTTGAGAAGCGCTCGAAATGAGTACAAATGTCAGATGGACGTCAAGGCGTTACATATATAGCTCTAGCGACGGCTGACGCTCCAGAGTAGAACGCAGCAGCTTCGATCGCTGAAGGAAATGAATTGAGTGCAGAAATTTGATAAAAGAAAAAGAAAATCTGAAAAAAAAATCTGATTTTTTTTTAGTTTCCGGCTTTGAAACTTATAAGTTTCAAAGCCGGAAATTAAAAAAAATCTATAGATAGCCTTGACTCAAGTAAGGATAACAATTGATCGATCAACTAAGGATCCTTAGTTCAGTCAAGGTTAACTGTTTTTATTACTTTATTAATAAGCAACAATGATGCTCGAGTACACGATCGCTTTGGTCTACAAAAACAAAAACAAAATTGATCTAGCAGATAGTAATTGACGCAAATGGGATCCCATTTTCGTCCAATACTATCAGCTAGATATATTTTTTATTTCGGGATACTAAGATCCGGATCTGAATCTGGACTTATTTTCTTTTCGAAATTCTAAAGTAAGGCGCGGTACACGTCATCAGCGGTGAGAAGAGTTCTTTCGTGGAGCTATCAGCACCATCATTCAATGAATTCAAACTATTTAAAGACATTGTGTGTGTACAAGTAGTTTTTTCGTGGGGCCCATGGGGTCCACGAAAGAACTCTTCTCACCGCTGATGACATGTCCCGAGCAAGAAGGAACAGCACAGATCCAGATCAGGATCAAAACATCTTTATATAAAAAAAACTGGCAGATAGTACTTGACGAACGTGGGATGTCCCGGGACATCCCACGTTGGCCAATAACATTAAGGGATAGATGTAACAGATAGCATTCCACGAAAGTGGCATATCTTACTTTCGTCAATTCCTATCCGTTATAAGAGCAAAAAAAACCAAAACAACTATAGACTAATTCGTCTCGTTAACTAATTAGTCCCGTTAACGCGATCGCGTGCTCGAGCATTTCGTTGCTTATTGTTATCAATAATCATATGGGCAAAAGTGACCCGGAATCAACAGTTATCCGGAGACATAAAAGCTCCGTAAAGTGGGGCTAGCACAGGGCGACTTTAGGCTTAGATGTTGGGTACGATTTCAGATGATACCGAGAGATTTAAAGGAGAGAAATCTTTACACTGTCCTTGAGTGCTCGATTTCTCATGCTAGGAGTTATAGAACTATGATTTGCAATACCTGCATTGTCTATGGTTGACACAGACCTCCTTTTGCACGCGCCTCAGAAAGCCTCCGCGTGTCGGCATCTCTGCGCCGCTCTCGCGCACGCCCTTCGCGCCGCAGCGTCAGCGTCACTTCCCTCGACGGCGCCCCCTCTGCCGCCGCTCTGCGGTCGCTTGCCTGAGTGAATAAGGTCAAGTTTTAAGGCATTGTCGCCAGTTTATGCTCAATGAAAAATGACGAGGAGATCCGCAAGAAGGGCAGTGGGACGGTGGAGGCGAGGCAGGACGAGAGTCTCCGTTCTGAGAGTACTTGGAAGGAGCGGGCGAGAATCGTCATGCGAACGTGAAGTCTCACGCGAAGCAGAAAGAAACTCGAAACGGGGGCAAACGAGGAAGGACATGTAGTTGAGAAAGTCAAGGTAAACCTCGTTTCCTTCGCCTTCAGCGTCGCTGGCATTGCCACATAGCATGGGAAGCATCATCATCATCCTTGAATCTCAGCCGTTTAATATCATCGTCATCATGAAGTTCGTCCCTCATATCATTATTCGCGGAGCGCTGAGAGGGCTTATAACGTTTTCTAAATTTGTGCCCGCTCTTCACCCATATAGTTTTGTGATTATCCTAACCTGTCTGCGCTCCATCGCACCTTAAACGTTCTCACCTATCCCCTATAGGGAAGGAGGTTGAAGGCATATAGGGGAATTCCTTGCAATGAAGGCACGGCCATTTCCACTATCGACTTCATAGTACTTCATACTTTCGACACTGGCACACAAAGCAAGCTTTTCGTCGTCGAGCGCCGCTTCCTGCAAAACGGAAACGTTCCCGTCAAATATATGCTAGTTCTCTGTGGTAAATCTGTCTGATGCGCTTTCGGGCGAGGGCATCGCACTGCTATATTTTTCAACAAGCAGATGCCCCTGACAAGCCAAAGTCCTCTTTGCCGTGCTTCGAAGGGACGACTCAGGACCGGGGGCTTTTGGATTTTAGACTCTTACTCAGAAAGTACACACGGGAGCTTAGGCGTACTCTACACTTGATCGTCGCCCACATATTTTTCTGTTCTCCAGACGTAAGAAACGCCGTTACCCTGGGAACCCTTTTCCTTGCTTTTAGTGGCCTTAATGTTTACGTTTTAACCTCGCCATCACTCGGGTGCTGACGAGGGTGAAACTTTATAGGCCTATCCACGTCAACAAAACATCTCTATCGCCACTGCTCTTGCCGTCATCAAGAATCTGCGAAAGTGCAGTTTTCTTTTGTTATGGCCACCCCCATCATCCGCTATCTATTTAGCGAGTCCTGGTCCCCGTTCTCTCTTCGCCGATCGTCGCTTCCTTCACGGCGTCGATGACGACTAGAACAAGCCCTGTACGGCACCGGAAAGCGCAATTGCGCTTTCCGATGCCGTGCAGAGCTTGTTACGCTTAAGCGTGAAAGAGATATCGCTTATGACGTCGAGCCCGGCGTAAAGCATAGCGACACGTCCGATCTGCAAGTTCGAGCACCATTCCAGCGACAGTGATCTTTGGTGCAAGTTTCTTACGTCGCATCTTTCCAACCAAACCGATATACTGTTGTCGCTGTGGGGAAGACGGGTGCTTGGAATAGATTTTGGGATGGAATGGAATAGCGCGGCGCTAATTTTGCAAATTTGGACATGTCAATTTCGGACTCATCAAGAGAATACTTTGGTGCGCTCGTCGAATTTAAGCTTTGTCTATTTGATTTCATGGCAGTTGTATTTGGGCTGCTGTGTTGCGAGTAAAGCTGATATGAATTTTCCGACTGAGCACTGACTCGGATACTTTTGCCAGCAGCTAATTCGCTAGGGAAATACTTGGCGCATACCCCAACGCTTTTAAGATTAAAATCGTAATAACGAAAAGGGCGCGGGCCATAGACTAGCTGCTTTGGTGGTGCCCCCTTAAGTGTTATAACCCTTAAGGGGGGACCACCAGCGTTAGCTAAAAATACTTCTACCTGCTTTTTAGATCACAGATCCTGCTTGCATTTGAGCTGCTGACGTGTAGCATCCTTCACTTCTCTAGTTCTAGCTCAAATACAGGATATAATTTGCGACGACTTAAGGCTTAAATGTGTGAAAGATCTTTGAGCCCGAATACAGGAACATAAACCTGCATTTGAGGCACTCAAGGCTGCAGCGCGTTAGTAGCTGGTCTATAGCGCGAGCGCTTCGTTTGTTCCTGGGGTGCATAAAAGTGGCGTTCGCCACGAGATGCCACATTTAGTAGATAGTGGCGCCGATTGACCTCAGAAAGCACCACTTTTGTGGCATACGCCAAAAATAAGCTCCTTACAGCTCCAGATGTCTACTCCAGTCATCTTCACTGGCCGATTTCATCTACTTCTTACCGCGAAAGTTTCCAAAATGCAACATTCGAAATACTTGGATACCCTAAAATGGCTATATAGGAACCAATTTAAGATTCCATACCCT